>MJUU01002027.1:32090-43544 GCA_002080025.1 Modiolus philippinarum
AAAAAACGTAAACATCTACAAAGGAGGAAAATTACAATCAAAGACCAAAACATCAAGGTAACTACACAATTGAAAGACAATAGACAAACATACACAACAAGAGGAACTCGGGACAGTCGGACTTGGTACTGGTAAAAGCAAAAGCTTGCGGTGGTATGGTTAATGGTGAATGAAAGGATATGGAGTAAATACACAGGAGGCTAAGTCTCTACAAATACATGGTAAAAAGAAACAAAGAAAAACGCTTTTATTGTTGTTCTTCATCTTGAAGTCACCGGTTTATGGGTACTTATACCCCCTTTCACTAACCCTTTTCCCTATAGTATAATAAACATACGAATAAGTACTAATATTGTAGACTATTTAACCCAATAACACTCTTCCAAAAGAAAAGATTGAGATAAAACGTTCTTTGGAAAGGTAGATGAAGGAGCGCTTGTGGTAATCTCCTGGCCAGCTCAAGCAGCCTAGTCTGCTTGTTATTCTTTAGCTCTATGGAAGAAAAATCGAAGTCAAAATTTGAGATGATTTCGATAAAGAATCATCATCAATTTCAACGAACATTGGCGGCAGTATCAGTGAAAGGCCACTATATATGTAAAACCTTTAAAACAAGGCATTGAATCCAAAAGCCAAATGAATTAAAAAAATCATGCAGAATATCCTGTCAATATTCTCTATTCCGTAACGAATATAAGTTAGATCTAAGTTTATCTGGATTTTACTTAGTTTCCGAGATTTTTACAATCTTTCCGATAAAACGAGGATGAGTAAAATGCCTTACCAATTTAGTCATTTTCAAGTCACATCATATTTCAAATGTTCATATCTTCTTTAAAACTTATCAATTTGTGAAAGCTTTAACCCTGTTGAAAAATATTTGATGTGATAGGCAACGCTCATTGAAGTCGTCAAGAGCAGCACAAACGTGTGCAAATTGTATTAGTTCTGATATAAACACCCCATAGTGTAAAACTAGAGGGCCGTCGCAGTCATGCATTTTAAATTAAGAACTCAAAATCATCTCTTTATCGTAAATTTCCATTTTTTATTTTAATGATGATAATTAAATCATCATCAAAGGCTTTTTTTTCAACATCGGAAATTAAGAAATGTTAAATATCCTAAAGATAAAATACAGGCATACTAAAACTTAACAAAGAAGGAATATATATGGANAGCATTAACCATGACAAGTATAATCGTTTAATAACTGTACAATTTTATTGTCAATTCGTCCTTTTCATATGTGAAGTTGTAAGAATATTGTTTAATGTTTCATTTTTTGCAACAAGAATGAAAAAGTTTGCACTGTTAAACGTTTTGAAGAATTTTGAATTAGAGAAACGTTCGTCAATTAATTCGTTGACACTTAATATATATAGTCAGCATTATAAATGACCGTCACGCGCATTTAAAAAAGGGTCAGTTCGATTTGACCGCCGTTTTATTGCTGAAACAGACATAAATAATTTGGGCAACATGTTTGGAAACCGAATTTAACATAATTAAAAACTCATTCGCTATTGCCATGCCTGTAGCTTGTACAGCGATTTTGTAAACAGAGCGAAATTACTGTCTCAAAAACTTATACATCAAGGGTATGGTCAGTAACTGTTGCAATTGTTACTACAGAAGTTTTACAACCGTCACCACGATTTGACAGACCGTTACAATGTTTCTATTTTACAAACGAGAATAGATATCTTTGGGTAGATCCAGAGTTTATTACCGGACTGACTAACGCCGACTTTGACAAAACCCGACTTTTCACTGGCAGTGTGACGGATGCCACGCGGGGAGCAGATCATGCGTGCCCTTCCGGAGCACCTGCTAATACCTCAGGTTTTTAGGGGTTCACACTGCTAGTGCTTTAAGTATGTGGCGTTCTTTTTCATTTTTGTTTATTTGTTTTGTCTTTGTCATACTGTCAATTTGAATATCTGTGATTTTGGATTTATGATTTTAGAATTCCCCCTTTCTTCGTTCTTGCTTCGGTATTCTAATGGCAATGTATTCCTGTCCCCGCTTGTAGATTTATGGTACTCAGCAGACCCCCCCCCCCCTTTTAAAATGATATTTTATAACTTAGATACATAATGTGTTTGACACGTCGTAAAAGAATTAAATCTGTAAGTTGACTCTTACAAGATGGAGCCAAATTAAAAACAAAAAAACGTAAACATCTACAAAGGAGGAAAATTACAATCAAAGACCAAAACATCAAGGTAACTACACAATTGAAAGACAATAGACAAACATACACAACAAGAGGAACTCGGGACAGTCGGACTTGGTACTGGTAAAAGCAAAAGCTTGCGGTGGTATGGTTAATGGTGAATGAAAGGATATGGAGTAAATACACAGGAGGCTAAGTCTCTACAAATACATGGTAAAAAGAAACAAAGGAAAACGCTTTTATTGTTGTTCTTCATCTTGAAGTCGCCGGTTTATGGGTACTTATACCCCCTTTCACTAACCCTTTTCCCTATAGTATAATAAACATACGAATAAGTACTAATATTGTAGACTATTTAACCCAATAACACTCTTCCAAAAGAAAAGAATGAGATAAAACGTTCTTTGGAAAGGTAGATGAAGGAGCGCTTGTGGTAATCTCCTGGTAAGCTCAAGCAGCCTAATCTGCTGGTTATTCTGTAGCTCTATGGCAGAAAAATCGAAGTCAAAATTTGAGATGATTTCGATAAAGAATCATCATCTATTTCAACGAACATTGGCGGCAGTATCAGTGAGTGGCCACTATATATGTAAAACCTTTAAAACAAGGCACTGAATCCAAAAGCCAAATGAATTTAAAAAAATCATGCAGAATATCCTGTCAATATTCCCTATTCCGTAACGAATATAAGTTAGATCTAAGTTTATCTGGATTTTACATAGTTTCCGAGATTTTTACAATCTTTCCGATAAAACGAGGATGAGTAAAATGCCTTACCAATTTAGTCATTTTTAAGTCACATCATATTTCAAATGTTCATATCTTCTTTAAAACTTATTTAAATGTATTTATCAATTTGTGAAGGCTTTAACCCTGTTGAAAAATATTTGATGTGATAGTTAGGCAACGCTCATTGAAGTCGTCAAGAGCAGCACAAACGTGTGCAAATTGTATTAGTTCTGATACAAACACCCCATAGTGTAAAACTAGAGGGCCGTCGCAGTCATGCATTTTAAATTAAGAACTCAAAATCATCTCTTTATCGTAAATTTCCATTTTTTATTTTAATGATGATAATTAAATCATCATCAAAGGCTTTTTTTTCAACATCGGAAATTAAGAAATGTTAAATATCCTAAAGATAAAATACAGGCATACTAAAACTTAACAAAGAAGGAATATATATGGAGTAAACGCAAATGAGGCAAAGTCTCTACAAATACATGGTAAAACCAAGCAATGGAACAATGCTTCATCTTGAAGTCCATACGAAGCCTTCAACAATGAGCTCTACTCATACCTCACAGTAAGTTCAAAACGGTCCCTAGCACCGGTTTGAGCGGACTTCATTGCAAGATGTCGCACAATGCCAAGTCCATGTCACTTTACCCATGGATGCGGGATCGCCAACAAACAAAATCTCAACTGGCAAAGTGTTCTAACAATTGCTGCCATGCGTTGCCCGACAAAGAAAAAACTAATAGAAGACGATCACAACATTTAAACCAACACAAGTTGTTAAAAGGTTGTGATACTAAAAAGTCTTTATTTAAGAATGCTGTCAACCAATTAAAATACTTAACAGCGTATTTCTGGCTATTTCGGTAAATTTGTTTAGTCGAGTATAACGAATTCCTGCATTTGTTTTTCATTCCATGATAGATAGTGTACTTCATTTTTTCGAACTGATACTACCGATCATTCATTTATGGGAAAACACATTTTGATAATCTCACAAATTTTAAAAGCGAACTGATTCAAACTACACAAGAATAATAAAGCAAGAATTGTCTTAATGTATGTTGTTCATTTTGATTTCGATCCGAGCCTTTCATGCAACAAAATAATTTAACATGTCCTGAGCATCCCCATGGCCAGTACTTCGGTACTTGGAAACTTGCAATATTTAAAAACCAAAGATTTTGTTTTGCTCTGTCCTTAGTTCAATTTTTGCTTTTCAAGTTAGATCCTTTTCGTAATTGTTCTCTATCAGGTTCTACATATATTGCGGTTTATGCATTTCTAAGTGATTTGTTTGGTCTGCACCGAGGAGACATAAGTCGTAGGAATGGCCATATGAAGAAACTGAATTCACAGTAAAATCTATAGTTTGTTATTCATATTCAGATTAATGGCCTTTTCCATATCAGCACGGTTATCATCCCGAGACCCCCAATATCAGTCCGAGGCTTCAACTTCGGGCTGATATGGGGTCTCGGGATGATAACCGTGCTGATATCCAGCCTCGGGCTGATATGGGGGTCTCGGGATGATAACCGTGCTGATATGGAAAAGGCCATGTATTAATCTGTTTATTATATACTTCCAATTAGGAGTTGTCATCACTACCGGGCTGAAATAGCTATATCACCGGTCTGATATGGCCATTTCAGAACGAGGCGGTCTGATATGGCTGTATCAGACTGGGTATATGATATGGACTGTTTACTTCCGGCTATATTTTATATGCAAAACAGAACATATCTTCGCTAAGTGCCTCGGGCTGATATGGGGTCTCGGGATGATAACCGTACTGATATGGAAAAGGCCATGTATTAATATCTATTTAAAATGTCAAGCGGGCATTTCCATATGATAGTGCCTAGCATGACCACACGGTTTTGCCTGAAATTACGTGTCTAGTTTCAAGACGATTATGATGCATGATTAATATTGTGTCGGTGGCTTGTAAATCTTAAAAATCCTAAAACAATTAACGTGTAATTGCCTCATAAATGTTGAAATGCAATGTAGGCATACATGTACCATTCATCTGACAAAATTTACATGTAATTTTATTTATGTTTATAAATAGATGTCAGATGTGAAAAAAAAGCTATGGTTTTATCAATGAAATAAAAACTATAGTTAATTATTAAATATATTCTCAATGAAAGAAACGAGAAACCCGATCATCCAACGAATTTAAGTCATTACATTTGTACCATGGTATAACTGAAATGAAAATTCAATTATGTATTTATTTGGAATAGCACATCAATAGCTTCAATCTGATCAAAGTTCAGTATAGATTTCAACCAAATTTCAATCAATTGAATATATCAATAACCAATTCTCAATCAACTGAATACCTAAATAACCAATTCTCAATTAATTGAAAATATCAATGATCAATATTTGATGATTAATTAATGAATAATTACAACACATTATCTGGCTGGTAAATTTGTCATGGCTTTAATAATCAATTAACAAATATATCAATGTTCAATCAAGAAAAAACAATTGTCCATCAGTAAATGATGAAAATAAATACTATTGGGCGATCCAATAGAAATAATACCACTGGGCGATCCAAAGTGGTTATAACTGTTTTTCATCAAATTCCGCCAATGAGAATCCTTTTAGAATTTAAAGTATGATCACCGCCATAATTTGGGAAAAACACCAGACAAAATACCAGCTTAATAATAAGGGTAGGTTTGAATGTATGGATATATAAAAAATGTCTCCACCCTGTATTGCATTAATAAAGATGTCATTACCAATGAATGACAAATGTGTTCCATCAGCATCAAAAAGTGCTGGAAGCTTGTCATCAAAATCTGGATACTTAATTACATAGCAATTTTTTTTCAGCAAATATGAACGGACATAACGGTTGATACGTTTCCTGACGTTTTCCAATCTAGATATGTTTTTTGACATGCGCCATTTTATACGTGGCAAAATTGACGACCATATGATAGGACACCCTGGTAGTATTTCTATAAATAATGATGCAAATGTGACTTTCATTTGATAAGTAAGTAAACCACAGGGTGTTTCAGCATGCCCGATATCGTTCCCCCCACAGTGTATAAGGACTGCACTAGGGCGACCATACAAGTTTAACAGACCTTGAATAAGTGACAACAAATGCCTCCACCTCATTTTACTCATCCCCACCCATACAAGTTGGACTCCATAACGTTCAAGTCCTAGGTTTCTACCAGTGGGTCGATGGGTAGTATGTTCAGCCGCTCTTCTGATCAATGAGCTACCAACAATCCACACTGTATGCCAACCTAAAATAGATTAAAACTACATTATAATCTAATATAACGTTGAAATGAGTTAGAGCTCCACCGGCCCTTTCTCTTTATGTCATCCTCGTTAAAACCAAGCATTGCATAATAGGTGGCAGCTCCAATTCTAAAAGAATGAGTATTTATTCTGTTAATACTATAACCTAAATATTTTAGGGATGAGTGGAGCGCTGATAGAAATTGAGTTCTTGTCAATATATTGTGATTAAGATGACAAAATAGTGGTCCATTTAATTTTGGCCTAATGTTTAGATATGCCTTTAGTGCAGAGTGTGTACTAAAAGGTAGATTATCATAAATCTTTAAAAGACATGATTTCCCAAATTGATCTGTTTTTGAATATCTTAACCGTAATGATAAATTATCAAATTTTATGTCATTATGTTGGATAATTTTTTCGAGATCGTTTGAATTTGTGCCGGCAAATTCGCCCACTCTTAAAAAAGCAGAGAAGGCAAGTGCAAAGGCAGACATTAACATGACTGCCTCGTAACGTGACGGACACACATGTACTAAGGCAGTAGGAAACTGCTTCATCATTGTTATTGTTATCGGCAATCGCATATCAGCTGTACCATATAATTTGTTCATCCCTTTTAACATGTACTTAACAATGAAATGCTGTGTGGTGTCCTGTAGACTTTTTGATTTTAGACAAAAACTTAATGCAGACAGATATAATTTTGCTGTTGAAGGTGCGTACGAATTGTAAGCTAAAAATGCAATAAAACTTGAAATATGATTAACAGGGGGAGGCCATATTTCCCCAAGTTTATGGTCAACACGAAACTGCTTAAATGTAGATAATCCAGTTTCATAGGAATTCCATGTACTTGTTGATAATGACGCAAGAAATATTGCATTTGCTTCTACCACAAAAGGTTCAAGAACTCCACAGGGATTTGACAAGGACAATGGTCTGCATATGGTGCCAGCTTTCTGAACTGTTCGACCTGTCCGCGAGAAATATAATCCGCAATTTTATTAGCAGTTGAAGAAATGTGTTTTGCTTTTAATTGCACATTTGACTTTAAAGTCCAGTAGACGATAGATCTAAGCAATGTCATAACTCTTTCAGATTTTGCAGATTTATTATTGAGTATATATACTACGGCTTCATTATCACAGAAAAACATTACTTTTTTATTTTGTAAGGAGTTGCGGGCCACTGCATGAAGGCCCATTTTCCTGCAAAAAATGCCGCGCATCCTTTACTTGAACCCCCTGCATTGTCTGTATATAATTCTAGATCAAAATTTGATGACCAGTTTTTTTCTGGGATGTACGAAATACCATTGAAATCGTTTAGGAACTCATTCCATACTAAAAGATCGCATTTTATGTCTTTAGTCACCCTTATGAAATGATGGGGTTTTTTTTGCTTTGCTAGTAGATGCATATATACGTCTAGAAAATGCTCTTCCTGCGGGAAGCGCTTTTGTACAAAATGGTAGGGAACCTGCTAAAGATTGGATTGTTCTCAAAGTGACTTTTGCTTTTCCCAAAACAAAACTTATCTTGTCTTTTAATTCAGAAATTTTATTTTCGGGGATTTTTATAATCATATTGACTGTGTCGATTGTCAGACCTAGATATTCTATGACTGTCGTCGGAGCTACAGTTTTTTCATTTGCAACTGGAACATTTAACCGATTACATACACCGAAAAAGTTGTCTAAGAGAAGTTGGCAGTCATTTGTTCCTGCAGAACCCGCAAAGAAAAAAATCATCCAAGTAGTGATCCACATTTTCATCATTGCTCCACTTTTTAACAGCCCAATCAATAAAAGAGGAAAATTTCTCGAAGTATGAACAGCTTTGTGATAACCCCATTGGAAGCATTTTATCTATGTAAAAGTTTCCATTAAAATACATGCCTAGCAAATCGAATGACCCTGGGTATATGGGAAGAAGCCTAAATGCCGATTTAATGTCAGTTTTTGCACAGAGGGCATTTTTCCCAAGGCGTTGAACAATTGAAATGGCGTTATCAAATGGTGAATACTGGACTGTAGAAAAACAAGGATCAATGTAAGAATTTATTCCTTGACCATTTGGATATGAAAGATGTGTTATAAACCTAAAGCCTTCAGTTTTTTTGGGAAAGACACCAATTGGACTACATCTGAGATTTGATATGGGGCGATGCGAAAAAGGACCCATTATTCTACCGAGATCAATCTCACCTTGGATTTTTTTCAACGCCATATCAGGGTATTGGTAAATGGATTTTAAATTTTTACAAACAATGGGAGTCCGAGGGCCTGTATAATTTATTTTAAATCCGTTTGTAAAACCATCGATCAAAATTTTTGCGCTATCAATGTCGGGATAATCCATCAACATATCGCGCAGTTGACTAGTATTTACAGGTGAATTTCCTAGGGACCAAATGTATGCTTTTCCTACATCTTCTGAAATTAGAATACAATTTCAAAAGTTTACTAAATCATTTAAATGTTACTGGCGGCCTTTGCCTTACAGTTTTGTTGGGTCTTTGCAAAATTTGGTTATTTTGATATACTGTACCCCTTAATTGCGGACGTGTTGTGTTTGGGATACTACGTGCTATATAACTGACACAGTGAATACTAGGATGTTGAAGCAAACATATGATACATGTATGTTACTCTCATACAATTACCTTTGTAATTATAATCATAACACTGAAATTTTGACGTTTTTTTGTGTATTATAATTTGTGTTGTTTACAAATGTAGTTATAAAACGTAGCCAAAGTTCTCCGTCAATGCTAGCCCAATTTTTTGTTGGGTTTCTAGGAACCCTAAGTCGGAAGCAGCCATCTTGACGATGGACTTTCTTCGGCTATATTTCTTATAATATACAGGTACCTCAAAAGTTCGTTGGCTTTAGAAGGATGATTTTCTATTGCTACCATTATATAACTTATAAATGCATTTGTCCATAAATTTATGTTGTCAATGACCTTTATTTTTTTTACCCGTTGTTGTAAGACAAGCTTTCCATCTTGCACTTCTAAATTACAAGTTTTTTGGTCAACGTTACTTTCAAAATTTTGTCTTAAAAATAGTGCCAAATCAACGTATTCAAAATTGCACACCTTTTCTTTTAAAGTTTGCAGTGGCGGATTTAGGGGGGGGGGGCCCGGAGGGGCCCGGGTCCCCCCTTAGTCCGGAAAATATTTAAAATTCCTAGGGGTTTTTAAAAAAATGGGTTCCGGGCCCCCCTTTTGAAAAAAATATTGGTCGGGCCCCCTTAGCAGAAACTCTGGATCCGCCACTGGTTTGTGAAATGAACATATCAGTCTCATTCGTGAAACTGGGAATAAGAAGTGGATCATTTTGAGAAACAGGGTTATCAAAATTGCAGATATCTAAAGGTATAATATTACCCCGTGACTGTGCTGCTTGATTTGTTGCGTTAACAGGTCCCTGGTTTTGTATAGGTAAGGCTGGTGCAGGTTCAGGATTTTGAATGTTGACTGGTAAATCTGGTTCATCATGAACTAGAGGTACAGGCCCATGTTCTTCAGGCACTTGTGGTTCATGTTGGATCACACCCGGGTTTTGCCGTCTGTTTTGCCTCACATGCTGTCCTGCTTGGTCACGGGGCCTAAGTGCATACGGCTGTCGGCGACCTCTACCTTGCTGTCGTCTATGTGGCATGTTAAATCTGTACGAATGATGTATTGAATAAAGATATGCATTTAATAAGTGACTAGCTTTTTGTACATGCACTAAGTAAATGCCAATCAATCAATCGATCAATCAATCAATCAATCAATCAATCAGTCAATCAATAGATGTCTATATTCGTGTTATTGATAATGGATTTGTTGCTCGTAATAATGAGTTTGCATGCCGCGAAACGTATCTGACATACCATTCAAATTTAAAATATGAAAATTCGGTTTTGATTGATTTTTCTTATGTTGGACAGTGATAAGAAAAATGTTGGTAGTTGGCATTAATTTATAATTTGAGAGTTTGCATCGACAGGGATAATGAAATATAACATTTGCATTAAAACACACCTCAACATATATTTCATTTGCTGGCCTACAGCATGCAACGGATCTTATAAATATCTTCTAGAATAAAATGAATTAATGTCTAACCACAAATCCTCTTTATGTTGACTTTGATGAAATTATTTCCCTAACCGTTATCGGCATGCGAAAAACAGTTTCATTCTAGTTTCAACAGGCGTTCGTTAATGTTATTTATTTATTTATATATTCAATCAATTATTTTGAATATAAATAAATCTGTATTATATAAAATCAAATTATACTTATCAAATAAAGTCTACAAAAATTCTGTGTATTCAGCCTTCCACGTGTCCTCTCGATTGAAGTGTTAAATGTTGTTCCTCGTGCAAGAATGACCGCATGTATCGAGTAGACCGTTTAAATACCACTCGAGACCGCTTAGGTTATTGGTGCGAATAAAGCTTAAATCAAGAACTATTACGAATAATTATAATAACCGAATTTAATTTCATTAAATTATATGAAAAAGTGGTCATTATCGTGAAATGTAGACTGCCCTTGAGACAATGGTATTGACCTCGATGCAGATAATGACCTCGCCTTCGGCTCCGTCACTATCTCAATTAATACCACTCCCCCATGGGCAGTCCTTATTTCACGGTAATGACCACTTTTTCATTAACTATAATTCTTTTCTACAAAGCATTTAAAATATGCCCAGAATATCTGGTCTCACCTTTCTGTATATTTTGTATTCTTTTCAGCTCACCAGACTCAAAGGGTCAGTGTGAACTATTGCTATTACTAGCCATTGAAGGTGTTTCCTGTTATCCATTTTTTAACAATGACTGTCAACGCGGAACTAAGTTTAACATTATACCCTGTTGAGAAAGCGTTAAATTTATCATCTGCTCTGAGACAATAAAAACAAATTCAAATGTGCCAAAGTTGCACAAAAAAGTTTTGTCTTGTTTTGTAAATAAAACATGTTATAATTGGTTTTCTCATCTAAAAAGAATCAAAGAAGATGATATATAATAAGAGAATAATACATCATTACCTATCTTTTGAGGATACGAAATAACAGCAGCAAGCAAAATTTACTCAGTAACAGGATCGTCAGTGACTCATGGGAGATTTTAAATATAGAATTTCTTAGCTTGATACTGAATTTCAGTTAAAATTAGAAAGTTTTCGGTTGAAATATGTTCGCTCGCTAGTCAATTTTATAATTTGATATTTTTGAAATAAAA
>MJUU01002031.1:0-24358 GCA_002080025.1 Modiolus philippinarum
AAAAACATTTTATCTTCTCTATATACTCTCAACCTGTTTGTTTTTACAATGGTTTATATTGAGCTTTTTGAGACGAAAAGTTTCAAAAATTGAGAACTCTGGAGTTTTTGCATTTTTCATCAAATAAAATTGAGTTATCTTTCCTGTTTGTCAATGAAATTTACTGTAAACCGGGAAATTTTCGCGCCGTCTTTATTTCGCGGTTAATTGACAGGATTTTTGTTCGCGCAGTTTTGAACTCGCGCTGCCAAATTGTTGACTATTGACTTCAATAATAGACAAGTATATTCGCGCTGTTTTATTTTCACGCTTCCATTCCAAACGCGAAAATCGCGCAAATTTCCCTATTTACGGTATAAGAAGCGTCATACTCTTCACTTATTTAATTCTTTGAATGATTTGTACTAACAAAATTGATGCTCTCAGAATTAGCAGATAAATATTTTCTTCAGATTATAATATTCAAATGATATCTTCTAAAGAGATTTCCTTTTTCGTCAGATCGAAGAAGCATAGCATATTCAATCCCCTAGTATTTTATCTTTTTTTTCTTCTAGGATTTCAGTTTTGTTTGATTATTTTACATTATTTACATCATATTTCAATAATTAAAAGTAAAATTGTGATATGTTTAAAATTCAAAATCTTGAAGAATATTGTGATTTTGAGAGTAATGTAATTTCTAAACTTATGATTAAACAAATTGAACAATCACTCTTTGATAAATATAAATCTGATTGGAGTAATAGAATTTCTGCATATAGTGATTGTAGTAAATTAAGAACTTATAAATTGTTTAAGCATAGTTTTTGTACTGAAACTTATTTGATTAATAATTTGCCTCTTAAATATAGAAGTGCGTATGCAAAATTTAGGTGTGGGGTTACTCCCCTTAAAATAGAAACGGGTAGATATGAAAGGAAAGCAGTCAGTGAAAGAACTTGCTTCAATTGTGATGATCATGTCGAAGATGAGTTTCATGTTTTGATGCAATTCCCGCTGTATGCAGATCTCAGACGTCAGATGTTCGGGGGGTATTTTAGATTTTAATCTAAATTTTAGTTTTTTATCAGATATAGATAAATTTATATTTGTATTTGGTGATGAAAATGTTTTTAACATTGTAGCCAAGACCTGCTATAATATTTTAATTAGGAGGAACAGTTTTTTATATCAATAATTGTGATATTATGTTGAGTATAAATAGTTTTAATTTCAATATGTTTTAAAACAAGTCTCTCATAAATCTTTTAAGATTGGTACATGCAATATATTTTATGTAATTGTTGTATGGATGTTTTATATGTAAATATGTAATTGTACATTGTATGTAGTGAGACTATAATAAAAATATGAATCTGAATCTGAATCTGAATCCCTTATAATCCAGTAATCTTTATATTACAGGCATCATTAGTCGTTTGATCGTATATTTAGAAGGTGTGCGCTATTCAAGAGTAAGTATATTAATCGGAATTATAGAAATGTGACATTCATTTACCATAACTATCGGAAACTGATAAATCGTATATGCCGTAATTGAATACAACTGTGACATTATTTTATGCATGTATCAATTCGCATCATGCTTTATTTTTTCTGCATTTAAATTGAATCATGTCGTATTTTTCCTGCCTTTAAATTGATGTTATAATTTGGCAGTTTGTTTGAATAAGGTCTAAGGTGGCGAGCAACAATAAAAGCGCTGTTCCTTTGCTTGTTTTTACCATGTATTTTTAGGGACTTTGTGTCATGTGCATTTAATCCATATCCTTTCATATACCATTTATAACCTCTTTCAGAAGAATTCCAGCTATATCATGGCTGTCGGTTTTAGTGGTGGAGTAAACTGGAGTATCGTTGAGAACCACCAACCTTGAACAAGTAACTGACATACCTTGTTAGTCGAGTGCAAACTTTTTATAGCGCGAAGTCACAACGCAGAGCTGATAAGCTACATTGAAACTAACTGCCTTAATCACTCGGCCATCCAGGTCCCTTGTCAGCTCGTGCATAGTGCCATTTGATCCCCCAAGGTAATTTGCATAGGGTTAATATAAGCAGACTTCTTTTATTGCCTTAGTTATGGACCACCTCAATTTTTGCATTAGCTCTTGTATAGATCGAATTCGATTTTATTTATTGACTTCAATTTTTTTTGGTACAAGCGAAGAAAAAATTACCTGTCAGTTTTTCTTATCTTTTTTAAAATTTTCCTTGATCTGTAATTTCTTTCACTTCCGCATATTCCAGTCCTTAATTACCACAACCATCCAACATGTTTTATTCACTAAAAGATGAAGAACAATTATGTAGATGTAGTTCATAACTAGAAAAAAAAATTTAAAAAAAACGAGTATGAAATGAAAAGAAAACATAAATGAAACTGAATGAAAACATGTGAGAAAATTAAAAAGAATATATCAGTCAAAAACATTATATTTCAGACACCCATTTTTCTTATCTTTCCTTTACACTTAATTTAACATTATTCGTTTATCCTTTTTTATAAGTACTAGATATATTTCAATTTTAAAAACCAAATAAAAAAAAGGAGAATACCCTTATTTAATGTGTAGATAAGCAATAGACCAGAATATTTTTCCGATGTACTGAGAAAAGCTCATTGTTCCATTGCCAGAACCCAAATACAGAGTGAAAAAATATTTCTGGTCTATTGCCTGGCTACACATTCATTACTTGTTTCATTATCCAACAGTAATTTCTTGAATCCTAATGTTTGTCGCTGCCTGTCTTCGAAGGAGAAACTAACATAATTTCGGTAAGATTCACCAAAGTTGTCACAATAACCAGCCTTTTTTTTTTTTTTTTTTTTTTTTTTTTTGTCTATGTTGTCGACCATACATTTTCGAAATCCGCAATATTTCAAATTAAACATTCTTCAATTATGATTCCTTTTTTATTTTGTCACCCCAGACAACGTCGGGGTGACATGTTATTCTTCTACGTTTCTTCTGATTTTTATTATTCTTTGTTTTGTTTTTTTTATTCTTCCAATAAATTTTGTCCGAGCGATTATTTCTAAATGGCTGGATGGAATGATTGCACTAAGTAAGACTGCCATCTGAAGTTAAATGCTGTGCGTTTAAAATTTTCAAAATCGCCGCCATTTCAAAGATGGCCGCCGCTTCACTTTGAAAGTTTGAGATTCTATATTTCAGGAACTGCTTAGATGAATTTTGCATAAATGTTGAGTAAGATGAGAGGAAGGAATCCATGCGACAAAAATTTCAAAATGGCCGCCATTTTCAAGATAGCTGCCAAATTACGCAAAAAGTTCGACCTTGTCGAATTTCCACGAAAATTGATTTCTATATCGATTTTGGGGTTGCGAATAAGGTGGAATCATCGAATGGGGAGTCTGGGGTGACATCGGCTATTGCCTGCAATTGCAAATCTAGTTATCTTTCCTATTTTAGTTATTTTTATTATTATTGCATCTCATATATTCATTGTGATTTGTCTCCTGTACATTTAGAACATATTCTTACGCCTTCTTCATATAATTCAAAGATTTCACACCACTTTATTTTATCAATGATTTATAAATAGATATAACTTTTGAAAAGACAACATTGTATTTACCATCGATTTAATCTTATATCTCTGATTTTATTGGTGACATTGGAGATTAGTAATTTTGTTTTTCCCATAAGACAACGATACTTTACAGAAATCAATTCCTTGCAAATGAAAACATTTCAACTATGTTACGAATAAAAGATTTCTTTACAGATATAATGTAAATAAATTTCAAAATGAATACTTTCAAATTTTGGCATTTATTTTTGTCATTTCGAAATGTAATTCTGACCACCTGTTAAAATGCCCACATCTTACTATTTTATGATCCCAAGTTTTCTTACGATCGACTTGATGAGTGCCCTGTGTTTGTCTATATGTTGTAGTCGTCCACTAGCTTAGGACACTAGTGCTTTTGTCGGGAGACGGCTGGCAGTGATTGTAAGAGCATTTCGCCAGTTAAATTGAAGTTTGTTGACAACCCCTCATCCATGACCAGAAAAGACATGGATGTAGCGTTGTTCGACAATTAGCAAAGAATTCCGCTTAAACCGGTGCTAGGAGCCGTCTTGAACTTACTATCAGGTATGAGCAAAGCTCATTGTTGAAGGCCTCGTGGTGACTTCAAAATGAAGAACAACAATAAAGCGTTGTTCCTTTGCTTGTTTTTAGCATGTATTTGTAGAGACTTTGTCTCATGTACATTTACTCCATATCCTTTCATTTACCATAGGACGTAAATGACGAAGACGAAACAAACAGAACGTAATACAAATGGCATAAAAAAAAGCACTAGCAATGTGAACCCCTACGAACATGAGTGTCATCAGGTGCTCCGGAAGGGTAACAATGACCTGCTTCATATGTGATACATGCAAGTAAAAAGTCCGGTGTCATAATACAAAATAGTGTTTCCAATACTCTCAAGAACAAGTACACCATAACATATTTTATTTTTTTTCTGTGTTGATTTGTATTGTTTTGGTCTTCTTTACAATTAGTACGTAACCTTACACGTTTTTCTTTTCATAAAATTTAATGAATCATTGTGATTTTTTTTGTCGATAATATTAAAAATAGATTTAATAAAACAAAAGGTCACCGGTGTATTTTATGTCGATGTTATCCGACATAATTGTTTTGATTTCAAAGGTAGAATTGCAGTTATATATCTTAGAAGACAAAAATGCTGTATAGTAATCCATTTGTGACCGATGAAGACATTTCAACAATATTAACAAAATTATTTTATTTTGAATAACTAAAAACCGAACTTACTGTAACTTTAATTTCTGCATATGAACATTTTGACAACTTATGTCTCTTCAGTGCAGATAAAATCTAAACATTTGGAAGACCATAAAGTCAAGGGTATTAAAAAACTAATAGAGAACGAATTCCCAATATGATCTAAATGGAAAGCTAAAATTGGCTAATGACAAAGCTTTGCATGAGGGAGATACTCCTTAGTTTTAGTATTACGTAGACATTTATACACTGTACTCATTTCTGTGCACAGCACATGTGTCATTTTGCTCCTTAACTCACCATTTAATGTGTAGTGATTTCTAGCAACATAATGCACGATTATAACTGACCTGTATACATCAGTTTGATACTTGAACTGCAATACGGGATTTTTGAATCGTGTTCACTCCAGAAAAGGCTCTATCTTTGTACGAAAAAAAAATAATACATCTGTTCAATAACTTTAGAGTGAATCAATAATTGATCTAAGGTTAATTTATATTTAATCGATATGTAGCGCTTCAAGTTAATTGTTTTCGTCAATTAAAATCTAGTTAAAGAATTGTCATATAGGAAAAATTATAAATGCACTTTAACTTCATAAAAAGTTTTTTTTTTTATGTGGTACATATCTATTTCAATAGATCTAGAAATCCAGTATTCCTTCTTACTGGAATCTTAGGAGATCGTTTCCGCCTTCAATTACACGAGAGTCCCTATCTTGAAAGTCCCGATTTAATCTTAGCTCCGCAGATGACATATTATAGGAATAAAAGTAATTTTGGAGGAGTTTATCGATGTGTAAACGCGACCGACTCACTCACAAACTGAATAAAGTCCAAAGGACTTATTGTAAAGTTTGTGTGTGCGTTTACACATCCATAAACTCCTCCAAAATTACTTTTATTTCTTATAATTCCAATCTTTTGAACTTAAAAGTGTTGTCGCTGAATTTGACGTCACTATATACTGCACTATTTCTCTTCGGAGCATGTTTATGGGCAAGAAGGGTTTATCGAGAAATAATTTCTTTCTTGTTCATGACGTTGACCAATGAAATTGGACGTTGCAGCAGCGATTAGAATTATGTCGGTTTCAATGCATATGATTTAAAATTATATCAAATGAGCATTTTTCATTTCGGACGATTTTCTCAAGTTATTACATATCTAGACATCTATTGCTTTAAAACTTTATGTTGCAAAAAGAAACTTCCAAGCTGAATACTGCAAGACAAGTTAATGTCAAATAATTTGAAAAAGAAATGGGTAATGTGTACAAAAACATTTGCATAACTTATTTTTATATATGTCTTGCAATCATTACACTTTTCTTTCAAAAATGGTGATTATTAAGCATTTAGTATAAGCACAGCATCATGTTCTGTATAAATCTTTTCATGTCTTGCCGTTCAGTATCTATACATGTAGCTAATGTATCGTAAATACATGAGTGTAGCGTTCCTCGACATCTTGCAATGAATTCCACTGAAACACGTGCTTGGGGCTGTCTCGAACTTACTTCGAGGTATGAGCAAAGCTCGTTTTTGAAGACCTCATAGTGACTTCAGAATGAAGAACAACAATAAAAGCGGTGAAGCATCGCTTGTTTTACCATGTATTTGTAGAGACTTTGTCTTGTGTGCATTTACTCGATATCCCTTCATTGATTGTCGCACTATACTACAATTCTAATGCAGTCAAAACCATGTTTCTTCCATGTTATTTATTTTTTGTCTGTGCTTAGAAGGGATATTTCGAGGATGGGGAGTATCGTCAGTTATTTGTTCAATGGCTACTATTATTCTGCTTTATTGCTTGATTTTGGTGTTTTTGATTTAGAAAGTTTTTTTTAATATTTTAACTTCCGATACTTTTAACTTGGTATTATTATTATTATCATAGTTGATCAATTTCGTAATCTGTAGCTCTTGTGACTTCAGAAACATATGAATTCGCGGAAAAATTCCCTTGCCTGAAAAATGCTTTTGAAGTTCAAAAAAGAACCCTATGGTGAAATATGAAATATTTAAAGAATTTACAGAACTACAATCAACTATATCACAGATATAATGGTTAAAAAACAACTTCCAATTATTTCAAAGTAAAGCTATTCCAAAGGGAAGCCGAATAGATTCATAAACTTAATGGTAAAAGTACAAGAAAGAGTAGCATAACTATATTGGAGTCTTAGACTCACTACTTAGAATTGTCATGGATACGTTCAAATGAACTCAGTTAGGAGTTAGACAGGAAACATAAATTTGGTTTTGAAAACAGTCGAACTTGTCATATGTGACCTCCCAAGGGAACTCTGAACAAGGGTCACATAAGACAGATGGGTGGTCACTTAATACAGGTTAAATCAATATGAAAATCACTATATTGGGATAATGAAACTTGGTTAGATAAGATAGGAGGTCGAGGTCGCTTTATATAGGTGGTCACTAAGGCAGGTTTGACTTCACCCGTCGTGTTAGGAATGATTCAGAAAAAAACTAAACCGGAACAAGTCAAAACCTGAAGAGATAACGAGATATCCAACTTATGTAAACAAGAAATTTGATCGGTCTGAGGGCATTACACATTTTTCGGTCAGCCAACTCGCTAAGACATCTTGGAGTGTCAAATTCAGGCGATCTTGATGAAGTATTTTTATTTTGATATATTTTGGTGAAGTGCACGTATTGGGCAGATGTTCTATCATATCGTATTAGTTGATATACAGACACGCTATATGCAGGGACAGGTGGAATATTAATAAGGGAAATTCACAATAAGCAAAGAATATCATTAACTTATATATTATGAAGTTATATCTTCTAATATTGATAATCTTTTGCCCATTCAAAGAAAGACCACTGTCTGGATCAATCATGGAAGACGATCGGTATCATTTCCATCCGTTTTGTTGTCGAAATGTAAGAAAACATTTACAAAGGTGCAGAAAAGGCGGAAATTGACGAGACAACTTCTTTCACTTTTGTCCTTTGCAAATGAAGTCGCAGCTTTTCTCCTAGTGTGGTGGTTTCAATATTACAACATATATAATTTAAAAAGCTTACTTCTTATGTTGTTTATATCGAGGACTTTAATTGATTAAGCGTTGCAGACTAAATAAAGATAAAAAGAAATATATAGGTCCTTTGTGCTTTAAATGGAGATACAAGACAACAAAAATTTGGCGAGAAATTAATTTTTCTTTTCGATAATTTAACGAGACAAATTTTTGTCTAAAACATAGGATGTTTTATAAAGAATTTTGTGAACACTGATCATGTGTCGTCTAACCACTTAAAAAAACTGAGGCTTCATTCCGTGTATGGCATTAAGTAGGTGTCCTTGGTACTGGATTTGGCCTCCTATTTCGATGTTTTTGGTAATGGGTACTTCTTTTTCGACTACTTTTGGATTAAGGCTTGCCATATAATTTTATTCTAATGCTGCTGATGAGAGGTTACTCCGTGACCACGTGAACAGCATAACGAAATTTACTGTTTTTTGTACTTTGGGTTTTTTTGTTTTTTTTCTTTCTTTTTTTTTTACATATAGAAAACATTCATGAAATAAATAGTCGGGTCAGTGTGCAAAATTCTTCAGTCATTGAACTGCAGAAAACAAAAGAAGTTCCGAAAGCTGACACAAATTCAAAAAATGTGATAAGTGAGCCAACTTAAACGGTAAATGAGACGTCATTTGGGTTTCATAAGTAAGCTCAGTACATTCCCTTTTGATATATGCTGTATATGGCATGTTTGTGTTTTAATTTTGAATGAAATAACGTTTACACTAAGTAAACTTAGTTCAAATGCATCCGTTCAGTTGAACTTACATCATGGTGCAGGTAAACTAATTAAGATTTGAAGCGAGGTAAGCTTGATAAGCAGATATGTATTTTGGTTTGATAACCGTTACGGTATGAAGTATTATCACGGACTTAATGTGTACGCTTATTTGCCGTTCGACATATAATTTCCTCATTATCCGATAGGTTACATGTCGGATATTCTTTTGATTTTATAACACTACCAATTCACATAATTCAACTGCTGTTCGCGATTGCTTTCATTGAAAAGCTAATGAATTACCTTTTGGTTTACTTGCAAAACTTCAAAGCCTCTTGTTGAAGCACTTAAATGAATATATTGCTAATTGCGGTAAAAACGTTCCATATGATTAATTTCTTTCCTTATCAAAACAATAAGCATTTGAAGATTTAAAACTGCGTAGAAATATAGAGTAAAATGTCAATGTGCGTTGCTATTATTAAAATGGATTTCTTCCATGAATTTGTGGTGACTTTGTCTCATGTGAATATACTCCATATCCTTTTATTGTTCATGTATAAGTAAATAACAAAATACCGAAGTTACCGTGAAATTCATATGTCTTATTTATGTACATAATGAGAAATGCATCATTGATCTACTTTTAAATTTAAGGGTCTTTCGTTCGTCTCTTTCGTAAGTCATAAGTACACACGAAAGCGACGAAACGAGACGAAGCGATTTATGAAGGAAATATGGCTCAGGATGAAGATTCAACTACTTTGCCTATATAATTATTTAGTTAAAGAATCACAACATTGTAATCGGAAGTGATTACCTTTTTAGAATTTGCTGGCGCTTTTTTAAGTTTTGTGCAATAACTAGTCCCCATACGTTTAGGTCCTCTTTCGTCAAAATTACATGACTGTGTAAGGCGAGGATGATGATTTAATAAGCTTAACAAACAAATGTATTTGGTCACCGTTTAAATAATATTGGAAGTGAATAGCATAATATCTTCAGCTAATGGTCCCCTTCGTGTCGTTTAGGTTGTGGTTCGTCGTGAAAGGTTTCTTTCGTAGAGTTACGTTGAGTTTCGTCAGTATATGAAATATCTCTACTATGCACATTTTGACAACTTATGTCTCTTCAGTGCTTATCATAACAAAATATTTGGACATCCAACGACAAAAATATGTGTTAAAGCTAATCGAGAACAAATTCATATAAGGATCAAAAAATGAAAGCCAAAATTAGATAAAGACATTAGATTTAGATATTGCAAGTTTTCAAATACAATTGGTTTCAAAAGACATTTAAGCTTATGGATACTGGACCAAATTTTGACTGCATTGTTTTTTTTTCTTAAAGCAGGAAGTGCTAAAAGCCACATTAGCTTGAATTGTTGAAGGGGAAAAATCTTTGATATTGTCAGTACACGCTTTATGGTATATAATCTTTACTGAATACCACATATATGTCTGGATCCATACACATTTATCCCAGGATCCACACATATTCATCCCAAGATCAACACACATATATTCCAAGATCCACACATATGCATATATATCTTATGATCCAAACTTTTTAGTCATAAAATGACTGTTTATTAGAGACAGCTTAAAAACTATCTTCTGACTCCCCGTCACAGAAATATTGAAATCTTACCCTTGGGTGTCTGAGATTTTTTTATCTTCACCAGTGTAAGATTCATATAGTCTCAGCTGTCAGTAGTCGAAATAACTGCAAAATACGTATCATACGGACATACGGACAGAGGACATATCCGTGTCCGATACCCGTGTTCATGTCATTGTTCCCAAATATTTCCTTTGATATTGTTCACATATTTCAGAATACACTAAAAGTCAGTTACGAAATTGACCATATCCGAGTTCTGTTATTTAAATTCACCCGTTGTTGATTGTCAGCCCTGTTGAGCCCTTAAGTGTAACTCTTACCTTAAATGTAATCCGTTTACACTTAAGGTTAATGACCACCCTTTAATGTAATCCCGGTTACATTTACGGTTGCAGGACCTCCCTTAATTGTAACCGATTACAATTAAGGCAGATAGTGTACATATGCCTGCAGTACCTACCGTAATTGTAATCCCTCGGTGTTAGTTTACAATTTTCAGCAAAAATAAGATAAGAAAACGTGTTCACCACAGCTTGATTATGAGTCATATTTGTTTTAAGCATGGAAAAAAGGAGCGAAGAAAAAGTGCTAAGAATAACTATCGGAAATCTGGAATTATGGGCAAGTGACTGTACGGTTGGAATTTTAAACACCAGAAATCACGAAAATAACTGGATATTGGAAGTTCAATCCATAGATTTGAAGCTCCTAGTATATCGTATGGAAAGTCATTTTCCATACCTTGGCTACAGGAAGAAGAAGAAGAATGTTTTATTGTCCATTAAAATGGGCCCACGAGGGACATGATACAAAAAAACATACAAAGCAAAGTGACGTCACGAGATTGTAGCGAGAGGCGTCATTCGCCATATTGTATGTGTCTTGCCTGCGACAAAAAGTCGCCGAAAGTGGGACATAGGCGGGCAAAGTATGACGACGGCGGTGGCGGTGGCGTCGTTAACTTTTACTAAAAACAGGATGGATTGAAAACCCTTTTATGTAGGAACATCTTATTTGGTGCAGTGGCAGTACTTCATGTGTATTAAGTGCTACCTGATGGACACAAAATTATGTGACCTTGACTTTAATTTCACGGTCTATTGACCAGGTTAAGTTTTATTCGGATTACATCCATTCTAAAGGTGGTAGGTCAATGATATATGGTATGTAGGTTGGTCTTGGGTGGTTCATGTGAGTGTTATATGACTATTTGTCCTTGACCTCGATTTCATGGTCTAGTGACCAGGTTAAATTCCTCTGATTTTATCCATTTCTCAACAACTATTAGTGGTAGGTATTTGGTATGTAGCTCGGTCATGTGTAGTACATGTCAGTCTGATACGTTACTTTTGCCCTTGACCTCACTTTCAGTCTACTGACCATGTTAAGTTTTTCTGATTAGATCACTTTGGCATATGACATTAGTCCTTGACCTCAATTTCACGGTCTAGTGACCAGTTTACCTTGTCTGATTTGATCAATTTCATAATTAATACAAGTGCTAGGTCAATAATATTAGGTATGAATGTTGGTCTTAAGTAGTACATGTCAGTCTGGTGTGTGATTTCTGTCCTTGAGCTGTTAAACGAAGGTTTAGTGACCATGTTAATTTTCTTTTGATTAGATCCATTTCTCTACATTTATTGTGGTAGATCAATAATATTTCGTATGTCACTTGGTTTGGGTAGTTTATGTCAGTCTGGTAAAAGACTTTTGCCCTTGACCTCAATTTCACAGTCTTATGATAAAACACTTTAAGATTCTTTGATCAGATACATTTCTTAATAACTGAAATTGGTGTAATTTGGGTTAATTTTTGAAGTATATTCCCTCATTTCCTTTGCAATTTGTCTAACAATTTCCCATCGATCCATGTGCCGACAGGCGAGACACCTATTTGGGTCCACGCTTGTTGTGAATTTGCAGTCAATGGGAAGCAAATAAAAACAACTTCATCAGTGAAATCCGGTTTGTGATCCGTTTTGGCAAGTTTCTGAGATATGCAAATATATTAAGTTCATTGACGATACGAGGAAATAGTGAGATATTTGAATTCTAGTCTTATACGATTTGGATTTTGCAGTCGGGTTAGTCTAGATATATCACGATAATTCCCGTACCTTCGAATCTCTGGAATTTATGTCTCTGACAAAACTGCATTTAAAAAGATTTGTAAGATGTCGCATCGTCCTCAATATTGAACAACGGTAGTATCATACACGAAACACTCTGCAGGATTTGGCAAGGAAGCATCAGGTATTTCCGTACAAACCCCAGTATCGATGAGAAACAGTCTGACCCGATAAACGAAAGTATTTATTTTGTTGCTGTCTGATTGTTCTTAAAATGAAGGAGTAAGTCGGAGGGAGTCGTATGCAGATAGTGATTTTGTGATTCGAGCTAACAAAGGACAACCCATCCTGGTAACCTTTCCTGTAAATGTTAACCTGGCTGTTTTTTTTTTCCTTCCTGTTCTTTTAGAGGGGATGAGGGGGTCTGCTCTAGGATTCAGGTGAAAATAATGACAAAATCCTGAATTTCCCAGTAAATAAATGACTTAATCCTGATCCCGAAAAAAGGAAGATTCCTCTTCCGGGTTAATCCCGAACCAGCCCGTTGAATTAAACAACTAATCACAGAGTCCCGAAAAAAGATCCTTCCGTCCCTTATTTTTCGATTTAATTACAACGGTTGTCATTAGTAAAATTTTAACCCTCAGAACAGTGTTTAACATCCTGTCTGTACATTTTCAAGCGACTCTTAGCTACTTGATTTATCCCTATGGAAACGCTAGCAATTATGGTATTTCTAGAATTAAAAAAAAAACAGAAATTGGCCGCTAGAAATAATATGCCTTATGGTTCTTTTCGGTTTGCCTTTAATTTTTAGTTTTTAGATAAATCCCAAAATTGGTCGCTAGAAATTGGTCGTTATCTTGAGTCTGGTTAAAAATATTGTTAAAAGTCAGAATTTCAATCATTTTCATCCAATTCCGTCTACTTTTCCGTTGTAGGGAATTGAAAGCTTTAGAACAATTTTTACATTTCTTTTGTATAATATTTTGAAACAATTCTGAAGCACTTTTTCTCTGCCCTTTTTTGTTTCCATGGTAACAATGGCTACTTAAAACTAGAGGCTCACATGTGCCTGTATGGCTCACCTGGTGACTGGTTTTATTCATTGTCATGAAGAGACCACTCATTCATACTATAAATCAGTTCACCAGATGTTACATTTTCAATCTTGGATGAGTTACAAACATAAAAATTACAAACTTTGAAAGGGAACATCCAAAGACAATCGTAACCAAACTTGGTTCCAATTGGCTCATTAGGTTCCGAGGAGAAGACATGTGAATGCATTTCCCATAGGATCCCTATATTAAGCTATGTTCCACGCTGGGGGCCATCTTGGATGAGGTACGAACGTCAAAATCACAAACTTTGAAGGGGACAAGCCAAGGACTATTGTGACCAAGTTTGGTTGAATTTGGCTTGGTAGTTTCAGAGGAGAAAATCTTTGGATGCATTTCCCATAGGGTCCCTATGTTAAACTATGTTCTCTGCTGGCAGCCACCTTCAATGAGGTATGAACATAAAAACCACAAACTTTCAAGAGGACCACCTAAAGACTATTGTGATCAAGTCAGGTTCCAATTCAAGATCTTTGAATACATTTCCAATAGGGTCCTATGTTAAACTATGTCCTCTGCTGACAACCATCTTGGATGATGTACGAACATAAAAATCACAAACTTTAAAGGGGACCATCCAAGGACAATTGTATCCAAGTTTGGTTCCTATTGGCTTATAGTGGCTTCAGGAGAAAAGACATTTGAATATATTTCCCATAGGGTCCTTATGTTAAACTATGTTCCCCGCTGGTGGCCATTTTGGATGAGGTACAACCACAAAAATCACAAACTTTAAAGGGGACCACCTGAGGACTATTGTGACAAAATTTGGTCCACATTGGCTCAGTGGTTTCAGAGGAGAAGATCTTTGAATGCATTTCCCATAGGGTCCTATGTTAAACTATGTTTCCTAGTGGCGGCCATCTTGGATGAGATGCTAATCTGCTGGACATATGTAGAATTTGTAGTCCTAGAAAAGCTCAACACTTTTGTAATTCACATTTAACCTCCATCTCAAACAGTTTTTGAAATAAAAGTAAAAATGTTAAAAAATTCGTGAAAATTCAAAGAAAAAGGGGCCATAACTCCTATGTGGGTCGTCAGATTTTTTTCAAACTTGCAAGAAATGTGGATCTTACTATGCTGACCATTTTTGTAATTTAATCTCTACTTCTATCCTCTACCATTTTCAATATAAAGGACGAAAAGTAACAAAAAAAACGAAAATATTACGGAAAAGGGGCAATAACTCCAAGGTGGATTATTGTATAATCTTCAAAATTGCAGGCCTGGTAGATCTCATCATGCTGTTTTGATATCTGTAACGGTTTTCGAGTAATTTGCAAAAACGGAAATTACCCCTGTGTTCTATTTTAAGTAACAGCGGCCATGTTGTTTGGTCTACGGACATAAAAATCACAAACTTAAAAGAGCATACCCTGATGATGATTCAGGCCAAGTTTGCTTAGTATTTGCGAAGCAGTTTCAGAGGAGAAGATCTTTGAATAAAAGTTAACGGACGGACAGACGACGGACGGACGACGGGACGGACGACGGACGTCGAGTAATGACAAAAGCTCACATGGCCTTTGGCCAGGTGAGCTAACAAATATGACTCATAATCATGCTATGGCGGAACACGTTTTCTTAACTTATATGCAAATTGTAAACTAATTCCGAGGGATTACAATTACGGTGGGTACTGCTGGAACATGTACACTAACTCCCTTAATTGTAATCGGTTACAATTAAGGGAGGTCCTTCAACCGTAAATGTAACCGTGATTACATTAAAGGGTGGTCCTTAACCTTAAGTGTAATCGGATTACATTTAAGGTAAGGATTACACTTAAGGGCTCAACACATCCCTACGTCACAAAAATGTCCGCCCCATGTGATCGGGAATTTACGTCAAAAACATAACTTCATAACGTTTGTATAATTAGGTTCTATGAAGGGACGTTTTAATTAATTGTTGTGACGTGCTGAAATGTAGCCTGGTAATACCTGATACAAGGACTATTGTCTGTTGTGGACGTTTTGTACAGAAAAATGTTAGCCAGATGTTGCTGGTTTCGAGGGTGTAAGGACAAGTAAACTACTTGATATACCTCTTTATAGTGGCAATGGAATATACCTATAATTTAATATTATTTGGGGAATGTTTTGGTTAACTTGAATATAAAGTATATTTTACAATCAACACCTTGATAGTTGTTATTTTATTATCGCAATTATTTCTTTTTGACGTCAGGAGGTAGACCTAGGTCAAGGTCAAATTATTTGTTCCCGGTTTCCATGGAAATCGGGTAATTGATGTCTGCAGAAACGAAAACAAAGCTTGCTCACAGGTCAGAAGTTCCCGCGTAATACTGGTGCTAAATGATGTGTGTCGTCCCCGTAATCCCGCTGATTTGCACATCGATATAAACCATTCGGGGATACATTGGAAAAACTTGAATTTAACTATAAACTGATTGCCTCATATATGTTTACATTGTCATTGCCTTCAATGTAATCAGTTTGCGAAATACAACCATGGACAAGTAAGGGACGACAAATACCCAAACTAGCTATATTGGAGTCAACTTGTATAGGGAAAGGCAATCGTTTCTTTATTCCCGGTTGCCATGGTAGCTTTAGGAATCCGTCAATCTGTATTTTAAAAAGGTCGGAATCTGATCCGATCAGCAGATTTCCTCTGGTATTATTATCTATCCTGAGGGCTTCCGATATGAGAAATGTGCATAATTTTATATCTACGGTTCCGAACACTAAAGAAACTGTTTTGTCGCAGCTTTAAACCAACGATTGTTTGAATAGTTCATAAAATATCGTTTAACAGGTTGAAATTTAATATTTTGATATAAAGCATTTTTTACAATTTATAAATATATCCATACACACGGGTATGGATTCGTTGCTCTTAGGGATGCCAGTATATTTGTAAAACTAATTGTTGTATATATTTGTCAATAAATGTAGACAATACAATACAACGAGGTGAGCTTAGCAGGATGTAGTACATTTTATCCCAGATTGAACAATCACTCCAGTTATTTAATTCTTTGTTACATATATATATGCCCAATAAATGTATTGATGGCTATAAACCGGGAAGCTTTTTAAAAAAGCTTAACTTGTATGTTTGTTTAGATTACTTTCATACATATATTCTAAGCTCCTAAGTAACATAGATGATTTTAATTCATATTCACATCAGTGTTTAAAAACCAAAGATAAAACACATTAATGATCTGAAGAGTTTTCTCTCTTAGAACCGATTCAATAAATCTGTCCCCACTGTCAGTTTGTGACGTGTATATCTTTTGTCAACTTCTGTGTAAAAAACACATTGCCATCAAATGTTGAATGGAACAGACACAATATTGTGTACTTTCATAAACATTGTAGCATTTTGTCATCTTTTACAAAGGGTCTGTCAATCATTGATACAGAAGCAATCAAGAATCAGTCACAACATCACTGCATTTGGTTGGTCAAGAAGGTCAGGTAGGGACACATTTATTGAATCGACCCTAATCGAAATGCCATACTTCTAAAGAAGACAAATTAATAACAGAGCTATAAATTTTTTTTTTTAAACTGGAATACCACTTTCTTCTTGCATTTCACATAAAAACCATAACTACGACAAAATAGGATTACTTTCAAATAAAGCACCTAACCCACCGTTTATGATCGGAAATACGTAATTGTCAAAAAAGCTAAGGTTTTATGGGACGAAAAATTAGAACTAATGTAAAAGATATTTTGATATTGAAGAGAATTATTTTCCTACGGAAACAGTCAACAAAAATGTCACCGTGACGTAGGGCGGTGACGCGAAATTTTCCTTATTTCTCTCATTGCTATAAAAAGTTAACAAATTTGCATGGAGTCGACACGATTAAGTGCCTAATAATAGTAAATGTGCACCTTGTTGCAGTCAATGTGCACCTATTATAGCAGTCAATTTAAGTATTTTTACTTTACTTTAATCATCATAATATTCATTTATTTCTTTTTTTACTGAAATGGCATAATTAGTCATGTTTTTACAAAGTAAATGCCATTGACATGTGTAAGACAATTTTTTGCGTCGCACTTGGGTCCGAGTGAAAGTCACCGAACTATTGGTAAAAAAAAATCAGCTCAGTCTTTAGACTGATGTGCAATTAAGTCATGTTCACCACTGGATCGATGCCTCTGCTGGTGGACTGTCAGTCCACGAGGGTATTCACCAGCCCAGTAGTCAGTACGTCGGTGCTGAATCAAAGTCGATATAATATGGAAACCTGCAGTATCATATTTTTTGTGAATATCGTTGAAAACTAGGAAGTATACAGTCAATTACTAACCTGTAGTTTATGTTGTTATAAATATTCTCAGTTTAAAAGAAACCTGATTAATGTTCAAGTAAACAAATGGTTTAAGAAAATCACGCATTCAAAAACGTTTTCAGTAAATTTATACCTAAATATAAATAGCACTAAGCAATTTACAGTTTATAACAAACATGTAATGGATTGACGTAGGAAATATGACATGAACTTTCTGATCATTTTACATGTCATCTGAACTATATTACACATGGTTCATACAGGTCATAGAATCTTGGAAAAATCATGAAATTTGAAAAATCAAAATTTAGGCCTAGAAAAGTCATGAAATTCATAAATTGTGATAAAAGTCATGGAAAAGACATGGACTATTGTTTCTACGGCAGAAAAAAAGAAATGATCTGAATTTTTGTCGTCAAATCACATATTATTTTACTAAGAATGCAAAACAATTGACCAGAAAACAGGTCATAGAAAATGGCCAAAAGGTCAAGGAATTTTGGAACTAAAGATGTGCATGAACCATGAGTGTACATGGGCCCAATAAAACTAGTTAAACCCCGCCGCAGCAGGTTTGCGCCTGTCCTAAGTTAGGAAATTTATTAAGCCTTTGTGTGCCTTTTCTGTTTTCTAGTTAGTTTACTTTTGTTTTTGTTTTGTTTTTGGTCGTTTTAACCTGGATATGGGATGTTGTCTCCTTGACATTTACCCCATTTCCTTTCTTTTTCATATTTATGTCTATAGGAGAATTTCGCTGAACTTGATTACTCTCTATTTAAGGGCCGACTCAGACCTGCCGTTGGGTGTGCATGGGGTTTCCTCACCGTTCATTGGAGATCTTATGGCGGCTTTGAGTTGTTATTACTCCTCTTCGGGGCGTTGTCTCTTTGACACATTCCCCGTTTCCTTTTTTTCTGGTAACTAACTGTCCCTTACTGTTAGTTTCATGATGTGGTGAAACATGTTTAAAACAAATCCCTTTTTTGACTAGAGATTTTGTACAAAATAGGCTAAGTGTCAGAATACTGATTTAAAAAAAAAAGGGCCTGACAGAAGGTTTGGATTGGCGTCAGTGAGATGTTCGGTCTATACAGGTTGTACTGTAAGACACTGATTTGTAAAACAAAAACTCAATTTGATTGATTAAAAGGAGCATGTGACTGGAAAAATAAACCATAATGTAGATTACCCCTGGTAAATGAAACTGAACTGTTCTAAACCTGTTGTTTCAGTCTTGGTTTTGCTTGTTCCGCTAGTAATGGTGTGGCATGAAGACAAATCTGTCTTCATTTGGTGTTCGCGCTGGCTTCTATCCATCATACAAAAAGCTCTCAATTAATCATAAACAAAGGATAAAAGTAAACACCAACAATGGCCAAAATCTACACTACAATCGCATGCCACGTTTCATAAGCGAACTGCACCAGAAAAACACAATGAACACCGTGTATCATCCGTACACAGGATATAGGTACCAGAACTGGTTTTCGTTTAAATTTCAATGAATGGAGTGTACGTGGATCCAGTTTATAGGTACTCAGTAGCTATACACTGGTAACACTAATGATAGCTTGCATTGAAATTTTAATGAAAACCAGTTCTGGTACCTATATTATGTGCACGGATGATACACGGTGATGAAAGTCGAGAGATGAACGTGAATAACGAGAGGAACTCGTGAATCCGATTTTGTACCGATACTCGCATATGCTAGCGGCTGGGTGAAACCAGTTTATGGGTACCCAAATCTCCCTTTTCTCTATCTCATTCCCCTATAGTATGATAAACATACGAATAAAACCCATCAGTACAGGTAGAATACTAAATCTGTGACCACTATCTTGAAAAAGAAAAGAATGTTACAAACGTAATTTAGAAAGATGGGTCAAAGAGTGCTTCATATCCAGAAAAAATTATTTTGCTTAATACGGATCTTTAAAAGTTTATTGCTGCTTACCGAGGAAATAACTTGATATCCCAAAATTCAAAACAATTCATAATTTGAGTAAAAAAATCTTTACATTTACAATAGTAAGCCGATTCTATTTGGAAACTTGCAATATCTAAGTTTTTGTAACTTTGGTTGAAAACTAATGAGTATCTCCCTTATGCAAAGCTCTGTCCTTAGCTGATTTTGGCTTTACATTTAGATCATGTTGGTAATTTGATCTCTATCAGTTTTTTGATTTCTTTGAGTTTATGGTTTTCCAAACGTTTAGATTTTATCTGCACTGGAGAGATATAAGTTTTCGAAATGCGCATCTGTAGAAAATAAATTCACAATAACTTCGGTATTTATGAAAAGGAAAGGAAATGGGGTAAATGTCAAGGAGACAACATCTCATATCCAGGTTAAAACGACCCAAAACAAAGCATCTAGGGGTCACCGTACGGTCTTCAACATAGTGAGGAACCTCACACCATATAGCAAGCCCCAAATGGCCCCTGAAAGGTAAAAAGTGAATAAATCAATGGAAACAAACCACATCCAATAACCCAAATATCAAGAAATTAAAATTTTATAAGAAGACGACCAACATATTCCTGACTTGGAACAGGCGCAAAAATTTAGTTATTTAATGATAAAATGGGAAATAGTGTTAACCTCTATTTTGTATAGAACAATAGGAGTTATGTCAGTTTTTACTTAGTATTTAATGAAGACCTACAAGTAAGATATTTTGCAGCCTAATCTTGTGTTTCTAATACCTTGTCTCAACAAAATACGAAACTTAGGCTTACTTTTCGTGCTCCTGTTTTTATCTCGAGGGCGCTTGTTAATTGACGTAACTGAATCAACAAATAAAAGCTGTAAATAATAATTGGAGTCTGTGTACACATATTATTTTATTGGTTTTCAATGAATAAATGAAAAAAACTTTCCACTAGATTTTGTACAAACATTGCTGTGGTAAACCGTATTTTGTTACAGCCGCAAGTGTAATTTGGCTGTCATTCGATTAATCAAGAATATTGCATTATAACTTCTTGTGTTTAATTAAGTATAATGTTAAATTGCAAACGTGTTTACCTGGAATTACTTTATATTGCAAACGTGTTATCAGGAACTACTTTTACAGATAAAAAAATCTGGAACTACTTTCAGTTCTCAATTAAATTTTCCTCTCAACGACTTCTTTATTAGCCGCTTTCAACGAAACTGGAGGTTAGGTTTGCACTATAGGAAAAATGAAAAGATATGGAGTGAATGTACATGTGACAAAAACGCACACGATACATAGAAAACTCCAGTTTATCAAGGACATGGCTTTTATTCCTGTCTACATGTCTGTCTTTGGGTAACTCTGCAATTTTTTGTCTTTCTTTTAGGTACTAGTAAGAGCACTTTGCTCGATATGTTATGCTTGTTGACGACCCCACATCCATGAAAAATTGGATACATGGATGTAGCGTTGTTCAGCATTTAGCCAATAAATTTCGCTCAAACCGGTGCTAGGGGCCGTCTTGAACTTACTATGAGGTAGGAGTGTTTGCTCTTTGTTGAAGGCCTCATGGTGACTTCAAGATGAAGAACAGCAATGAAACCGTTGCAAATAGACAAAGCAGGTACAAACCCACCGGAAATGAGGGGCGGAAGAACTTTTTATGGGACGCCGGGATCAGCCATTTTAATCAGTGGGAATTCTGGATTAACGCTTAACGGGATCCGGGATATGCGTTGTCATTTTTCGGGAATCGGGATTGAAAATTTTTTCAATTATTTTCTCGGGAAAACGGGATTTGACAGTTATTTCCTCGGGATTCTTGGACCATAACCCCTCTTACCCACCCTCGGAAATGTCATCCTAGATTTTGTTTTACATTTATCCTATTATCTACGGCTTTTTCATATTAATCTGCTCCTTAACATTATATATAGTCTCTATAACGAGAACTAAGCTGATTATGAAATTTCTCACATCGAGTTAAATAAATTTTGCAAATGTTTTGAAAACGAGTCTTGCCGAGTTTTTAAACATTTGATATGTATTTAACAAGATGTGAGAAATTTCATAATTAACGTGTTTAAGTTGTAGAAAATTTTTCTCTAATGACATAATGTAAAACACCGAGGATTATGTTCCAAATAAATTTGGTGGGAAATTCAACGAGAGTTGTCTCTCACTAGTGAAGAGAAGTATTTTTATCGCATCGGTCAGGCGTTGGTTAAATTGACTAGAAATTAGAGAAACCTATTTACCAAAACACTTGTTATTCGCATTGAAATTTTCCATTATATAAATATTCGACTTTTTTAGCATATTTGTATTCCATTGTTTTTTATTTTTTTTTAATTTAAGCCTATTTATATACAGCTTGTTTTCTTTTCTTCAAATATCTTTAAAATACAACTTTGTTTTTATGACTTTAAGTGTGTCTACATTAAATGTTTATACCTTAAACCAATGAATTTTACACATTGTGCCTTTTTTATGAACAAATTGCTTTTCATATTGTACATATTTATCAACAATTTGTCTTTTTCATATTTATGTACGACTTGTTTTTCATATTGTGGCTGTTTTTTTTTTTTTTTTTTTTTTTTTTTTTTTTTTTTTTTTTTTTTTTTTTTTCATTGTTAAATGATATTCGATTACCACTTGTTTTTCATTTTGAGCTTTTTATGTACGACTTATATCTCACATTTCGTTCATTTATCTTCAAGTAATTCTCTTGCACATTGACCTATTTAACAACAACTTTTTCACGTTTTTCCTGTCTATTTACAACTTTTCTGCACATTTTCAGACTATTTGACATTTTTGCCACGTTGTACCTATTCTATGTAGTCTACGAAAGTCGTTTACGGCTTCTTATGACATCTGACTTGTATTTATGGACGCTTTAACTTGGCATTTCAAAATACTGAAGTTAATGTGAATTTATTTTCTGCATGGCAACTGTTGAAGCAGTTGATATTATCTGGTTTCTAATTGGATACTGTTGCGATTTTAGGATTGTTCGAATGTGTTATTTACGCTTTATTTGTAAAAATTTATACAGCTGTGGGAGAAAAAAAAACAGTCTTTGTCACCTTTTACTTATGGTTCAACATTTTTTTTTGCATTATGATAAAAAATTGACAACTAGAAGCTCAGATACTGAGCCTGAATCGCTCACCTGACAAAATGCTTACAGCAGGTGATGAACGTGATGTTCATCCCATAGGATCCTATGTTAAAATATTTTCTGTGCTGGCAGTCTTTTTTTTAATCAGATCAAAACAATATAAGCAATCTTAGTTTGACTGAATTTGCTTCAATAATTTAAGGGCATGTAATGAAAAAAATGTTTTAAATTATGGGTACCATTCTTAATCAAGTTCGATGTTTTAAATTATGGGTACCATTCTTAATCAAGTTCGATGCTGGGAGCTATTTTCTTTGTCGGATCCTAACAAAATGAGAAATCTTTGTAAAGGACCTTCCATACATCATTTCTGTAATTTGCTTGAATTTGCTTCAATAGTTTCAGAGGAGGTGTTGAAAATGATGTTTTTCCCATAAGGTCCTATGTTAAACCAAAGTTCTGCGCTGGTGGCCTTGTTTTTTTATCGGATCTGAACGAAATGAGCAATCTTGATAAAGGACCTTTCATACATCATTCCTGTAAAGTTTGGTTGAATTTGCTCCAGTGGTTTCAGAGAAGAATATGAAAATGTGAATTTCCCATAGGGCCAATGTTAAACTATGTCCCGTGCTGGCGGCCATGTTTTTTGTCGAATCAGAATAAAATGAGCAACCTTTATAAAGGACCTTTAGTACATCATTTCTGTAAAGTTTGGTTGAATTTGCTTCAGCAGAAGAGTTGATGAAAATGTGAATTTTCCCATAGGGTCCTATGTTAAACCTAAGTTCCGCGCTGGCGGCCATGTTTTTTATCGGATCAGAACGAAATGAGCAATCTTTGTAAAGGACCTTCCATACATCATTCCTGTCAAGTTCGGTTGAATTTTCTTCAGTGGTTTCAGAGGAGAAGATGAAAATGTGAATTTCCCATAGGGCCAATGTTAAACTAAGTTCCGTGCTGGTGGCCATGTTTTTTGTTGAATCGGAATAAAATGAGCAACTTTAGTGCATCAATCCTGAAAAGTTTGGTTGAATATTTGCTTCAGCAGTATCAGAGGAATTGATAGTAATGTGATTTTTCCCTTGGGGTCCTATGTTAAACCTAAGTTCCGCGCTGGAGGCCATGTTTTTTATAGGATCGGAACGAAATGAGCAATCTTTGTAAAGGACCACCCATACATCATTCCTGTAAAGTTTGGTTGAATTTGCTTCAGTGGTTTCAGAGGAGAAGATGAAAATGTGAAAAGTTAACGGACGGACGCCGGACGACGGACGACGGACGCCAAGTGATGAGAATAGCTCACACTGACCCTTTGGGTCAGGTGAGCTAAAAATGTTATTTTCCCATAGAGTCCAATGTAAAACTATGTTCCATGCTGGCGGCCATGTTTTCTATCGGATTATCTTTGTACAGGACTTTACATACATCCCTCATGTAAAGTTCGGTTGAATTTGCTTCAGTGGTTTCAGATGAGAAGATGAAAATGTGATTTTTCCCATAGGGTCCAATGTTAAACCTAAGTTCTGCGTTGGAGGCCATGTTTTTTATCGTATCGGAACAAAATGAGCATTCTTTGTCAAGGAACTTGAGAACATCATTCCTGTAAAATTTG
>MJUU01002031.1:31991-42134 GCA_002080025.1 Modiolus philippinarum
AAAAAAACCATAACCCCCCCCCCCCTTCCCCCTTCAAGTTAAATGGTCGGTCCCTTATTACTTGGCATGTCAGCTCTAAATACCTCCTTATTTCATCGTCTTGCATTGTGAGCCTATACTTGCCTTATTGAAATCCCGTTTCCATATAGTATAATATAGTATAATAAACACGCAAATAAAACCCAATACAGGTAGACTACTTACTCCATAAACACAATCTTCAAAGGAGAGAAAATGACAATACGTAATTGTGAGTGATGACTGAAAGATTTCTCGCCACTAATCTGCTAAACTAGTTCAGAGAGGCTAGTCTGCTGGTAAAACTTTGTCGCGTCATGGAAGCAAAATCAAACCAAAAACTTCCCGAACATTTATTTCAGTAGACAACGGTGGTATCATTGAAAGCCCAGTATATGTGCACTAGATCTCAAAACTAATTTAACTGATTAAAGCTGTGTGTTAGCAGAATATCTTGTTGGTCCCTTGATACGTTATGTTTTTCTGGATTTTTAAGCTGTTTCTGGCTTTTTAATACCATTTCCGTAAAAACGAGGATTGGAAATGTAATAAACCGTATGCGAGTTTCGTCATAGTTAGATATCAAATGATCATATCTATAATAAAACTTCTTAAATGTTTTCAACAACTTGTGAAATCTGTAACCCTGTTGTAAAAATCTGATTGTTGTTCATTAACAGTGAACAAACACATTCGATTCACAACAGTTGGGAATTATGCATCTCGTAGTGAGCTAGATGAACATAGCCGTCAAGAAAATGGAAATTAGTAATAGGGTAAAATTAAAATCATCCTTTACATCATATATATGAGTTTTTTTATTTTACCAGAATGATTGATGATAGTTAGATCCAGAAAATGAGTATTTAGAATCATTGTTCGTTTTTTTTTAAGTTTCTGGGTAAATTATGTTTGCATAATCTAATTACTAGGAATGTCAATAGTAAGGCTATTGCCAATATACCTTCTATTATCCTTAAAAAGGAAATAAGTTAATCACTGATTTGTATGGTTCCATTCTGAAGTTTATTCATGAAGATCTGCAATAAGAGGTGCACAATTTGTACCCAAGGAGAATCCCATTGACCTGTTGTACTGTTAATGTTGCAAAAGCGAACAACAATGTTGTTAAGCAAAAGATTGAGCGTTGTTATTATATCATCACATATCCAGGAACAATGATTTTTGTAAGTTATATTTCAAAGGAATTCTTACTTTTTGTTACAACAAATGAACTACAGACCGAAAATTTAAAAAGGTTTTTTAAAAAGTTGTACGAATTTTGATTTAATCAAATTATGTGGAAAGGGTGTATAAAAGTAGAAAATATATCTATCAATGGACGAGACTGATCTTTGTCTGACATGAAAATTTACCTTGCGTTTTTTAGAAATTTATTGTTTTTATAAAAATGCTAACCCATTAAAACTATTACGGCTTCTTTTCGTGTATGGCACTCGGTAAAGTCCTTAGTATTGTATTTGGCTTCCTATTTCGGTATTTTTTAATGAGTACTTCTTCTCTGACTATGCCTGGATTATAGCTTTCCATATTATTTGACTTAAATGCTGCTGATGAGAGGTTACTCCTTGAAACATGTGTATACAGCATAACAAAATTTACTGATTTTGTATTAATTGTAGTTTTTCTATAACTTCAATGGACTTCAATAGAATTTTTCACACTCCAAAAGTAAGTTTTTTATAGTATTGAATAACAACAAGTAAGTGCACTTATTCTAGTAAGATTAAATGGATAGATGAATAAGTAGTAGAACAGTTACTATATGCCGAATAATACGATTTGTCGACGGACTTTTGTGTAGCCTAAATTACCTGTGTGTTATTTTTAGGTGGAATCTATTTACATGACACGCAATAGTCACAAAAATGCGATATACCTAGTATTTCGGACGACAATTAGGGCTTCGTGCGATATACCATGTAAACTGCACGGAAACTAGGTGTTTTTGTATTTCGCACGAAATTAACTGCAGTTTCCGATCGAAATTGAAAGGAGACTAGCGTTTTCGAACGAAAACTCCTAGTTTCCGATCGGTATCGAAAATTTGCATATTGCAACATATAAAACTATTTCGAAAAGATACTATGAAGTAAAATTTTCTAAAGACTGAATTGTTTTTGTCATTTCTAAGGACTGAGTTTAAACTGCTGACCAAGAAATTTACTTTTCATATCCATTTTATGCTTAATTTCATGATTTTTTTTTAATTTTGCAACAGATATACCTCCGTTGTAAGGATGTCATGAAACTAGGGGTTTCATTCGGCAACCCTAGTTTCCGTTCAATTTCGATCGGAAACTGTTGTTTTCATATTTTGTGAAATACCAACCGGCAACCCCTAGACTCTTATTCCCACGATACAGATATACGACAAAAATTATCTATTTTCCTCTAATGTTCCTGAGCAAATTTTTCAATATATATTTAGATTTTCGTCAAATCTGCATATTTTGAATCGACTTGATACAACATGTACTTCTGTTTTCTGTTTTTGGTTGCATGGTCGCATTAAGGATTATTTGATTTTCATGGGTAGGGGGCTTAGGCGATTTCTGCCTGAAAATTTGTCTTTTTTCATGTCGATTTTAAACAAATTTATTTAAACCAAATGTCACATTAAATTACTTATTTGTATATTTGTATTTTTTATCATTTAAAACAAAAACCATCTATGTTCATGAGAGATATGATAAGAATATTAATTTTCACTGGCACCAAGATTATATTACTAATTTACAAAATCGTTCAGCCCCTCTCCTCCTTGAAAATTAATTGGTGGTCTCCTAATTAATACATACTTCAATCAGCACAGGGAATTTGTGACAAAATTTCCAAAATCCAGGAACGAGTGTCGATGATATTTTTTCTTTACGACGTCAACTTGTTTTCTGAATTAGGCCGTGTTCACATTAGAACTATATGAGATCGATCCAAATTAAGATCGATTCTTTTAAAGCCTTTTTATGTTCACATCTAAAACATATGAATCGATTGCGATCGATCCTAATAAAATTACGTTCTCACTAGAACCGATTGCGATCGATTGCATACTTCTTCAAAGCACTTGAATCGATCGCAATCGATCTTTACTGTTCACATTATAGCCGTGATCGTCTCTATTTGAATCGATCTTTTTTAGACCACCTCTTTTTATCGGACCAAATAAGATCGATTGCAATCGATCTTTTTATAGTATGAACAGCTAGAACCGATTGGAATCGATCGCGATCGATTCAAATACTGTAAGTGTGAACAGGGTCTAATATGTATATCATTTTATGCGGTTTCCAATGTAATTCCAATGTTAACACGTTTGTTTGTTTTTTTTTCTTTTGTTTTTTTGTTTTTTCTTCTTTTTTTGTATTTTGTGTGTGTGTGGGGGGGGGGGTGACAGAGAGAGGGAGAGAGAGAGAAAATCTCTTTATTAAGTTTTTCTTTTCAATATTTTGTAGTACCTAAAATGATTATGGTGACTTAAGCGTCGCTCAGATTTTGATATTAGTATGTTTCTGTTGTTCTTACCTTTGGTAGGTACTATCTTATATTGGTTTTACCGGAGATTTTGTCCAATGTGTAATTGCTCCATATCTCTATACTTGTTTGTCAACTGCAGCATTTTCATATTTCTATTTGCGCTTATATAAATTTGGACCTAAAGCTGTGATGTTTCACTTCAATACAGGACTTTCGAGATAAAAACTCTTGTGTAATTGAAGGCGGAAATGATCTCCTGAAATATCAGAAAGAATGATAATTTAAACAAACTATTTATGAAAGCATTGAAGTGTACTAATAATTTGTCATACACGACTAAATTTTAATTGACGAAAAACAATCAACCTTAAGCGCTACAAACTGATTAAAAAAGCACCCTTAGCTCAAAAGTGTTCATTAATTAGTGATTCCCTCTCAAGGTATTGATGTATTTTTTTTTTGTATAATGATATATTTGTTTCAGGACTGACCACGACTCAAAAGTCCCGTATTGACCTTTAGTGGCAGAATTTTCTTTGTAAGGTTTATATTCAATTTTTGGTTGCCATCTCGGGTTGGTATGGCTTTTTTCACCCTAGTCAAACTTCCAGAAATGTAATCCTGTGACAGGAAATAAGTTTCGTTATAAAACTGGTTCCAAAGGATAAAATATTACCTGATATTTTTTACCCACAATCTGTGGTGTTGTAACGAACACTAACCTTTAGTTATTGGCAGAATTTTCTTTGTAAGGTTTATATTCAATTTTTGGTTGCCATCTCGGGTTGGTATGGCTTTTTTCGGCCTAGTCAAACTTCCAGAAATGTAATCCTGTGACAGGAAATAAGTTTCGTTATAAAACTGGTTCCAAAGGATAAAATATTACCTGATATTTTTTACCCAGATTCTGTGGTGTTGTAACGAACACTAATCGCTAGTTAGTGGCAGCCCCCCNCCCCCGAATCTGTTGTGTTGTAAAGAACACTAAGCTTTAGTTAGTGGCAGATGTTTTCCCCTGAATCTGTTGTGTTGTAAAGAACACATACCTTTAGTTAGTGGCGGATTTTTCCCCCGAATCTGTTGTGTTGTAAAGAACACTAAGCTTTAGTTAGTGGCAGATTTCCCCCCGAATCTGTTGTGTTGTAAAGAACACTAACTTTTATTTAGTTGCAGAAATTCTTATTTATTTATTCATTTATTTTGATTCTTTTCATGTCTTATCAATTTATCTTGGGCTGAGTTTGGTAGACTTCTTACAAAGTTAAGATACTACCTTTGATTTCTTGCGTTAAACTGATCAAGCCCTTGCTCACAATTCATCGTTTGAACATTAGAGAATATTTTGGTACGTGTTTAGCTCAGCTGCAATGACTGTTCTTAGTCTAAAGACCAAAAACATACGTGCTAACAAATCTTCCACGATTTTCTCCTCCTCGGCTTATACGTACTAATAATGGTAACCGTTCAAAATGTACAGTGAATACAAAATATATATTGAATACAAAATATAGGGCGAATACAAAATGTAGAGTGAATAGAAAATGTAGAAATATGTCTGTTTTGAAAAGTCACATATTTGTATGAATGATGTATGTCCAAAATTATGATAGCATTTGTAACCTTCATATACACTATCGAATGGGGACTAAGGATTATTTGGGGGATGCAAAATGTAAGTTTCAGTTCCGGTACCTCAGACTTATCGATTAAAGAGGCACAAGGTGGGGTAGAAACTGTAGAAACCCTAATACATGAAAATTTTATTAGTTTAAGAATATAAAGAAATAAAATCCTAGCTCGAACTTTAAATGCTAAAACACTTGAAACAGTGATAATCAACGACTGAAAAGGATAGATTTTATGAAAATGATGTGTATCTGTGCTTTGTATATCATTGAATAATGTTCATTAAATGACGTTGTCTCAATAGTTTTTCTCAAATATCTGAAACCACTTAACTGAACAATAATTTTCCGAAGACTTTGAATTCTGAAAGATTATACGCCTGTCTTGAGATATAATGAACAATTTGTCATACATAGGTTGTAATTATGCTTTTGATGCTGACAGATTTCCAGGAATATTTTTCAAATGATTAAGATCGTTTCTTATAAGTTCATTTCTGTTTGTTCACCTTAAAAAAGTCTTCTGCATGAATACACTGAATCACGAAGGAAAATTCGCACAGGCAATTCGTTAAGTAAAGCATTTCACAATTATTATATATTCATAGAAACTGGCTATGTTGTTTTGTCTTAAACTGTAAAAAAAAAACCATAAACTTGAAAGAATATTCATCTGTGAAGATACCGCTCAAGATTGGGTTCAATTTTATATACAATGAAGGGATATGGAGTAAATGCACATGAGACAAATTCTCTAAAAAACTTGGTAAAACAAAGTAATTAATGGAACTACACTTTAATTGTTCTCCATCTTGAAGTCACCATGAGACCTTACTCAATGAGCTTCGGTCATACCTCATAGTAAGTTCAAGATGGCCCCTAACACCGGTTTTAGCGGAATTAATTGCTAATTGTCGAAAAACGCTACATCCTTTCGTATCCACATTCATGAATACTGGGTTGACAACAAACATAAAATTAACTGGCAAAGTATTCCTCCGTTGCCCGACTTAAAGACCGACAGAAGACAATCACAACACTTAAACAACCACATGGCACTTAAGGAGTCAAAAATTAAAAAAAAAAGCATAATAAAATCATGAGATGCAGTCACAATAAACAGGTGGCCAGAATGACAATTTGATATTACAAAAATTTAAAATACCAAAATTTTAAAATATATGGGAAAATCTCTCAAACACAAGTACGAAATAACTGAAATGTAAATAGAGCATACATCTCTCGCACGGGGAATCTTTTTACGGACTCCACACTGCCTGAAAAACAAACTCCAGTCCAAAATAAGCAATGAAGGAATATGGAATAAATGCACATGAGACAAAGCCTCTATAGATACATGGTAAAACAAAGCAATGGAACAATGCTTTAATTGTTGTTCTGTATATTTGGAGTCACCATGAGCCCTTCAACAATCAGTTTTGCTTATACCTAATAGCAAGTTCAAGACGCTGAAAGAAAGTTCCTCGGCATCTTTATTTTAATAAAAGTAAAACATGCATATTTCTGTTGATATTGGGATGTAATGAAAAAGCAATAAGATATTTACCAAGTCAGTGGCGGATCTAGGGGCCCGAAGAGGGGAGGGGGCTCCTTAGATCGGATAATATTAAAAATTCCTAGGGGTTTTTAAAAAAAGAATGGGCCCCCCCCCCCTTCCCCCTGTTTGGTTCCGCTTCTGCGATTCTGCGATGTCTGTTTCGCAGTTTATTATCTGTCTCAATCAGGTAATCAAGATCCAATTGAAAAGGCTCTCGTGTTTATTTTGAAAATTTATACGGTATATTTTGTCCGAATCCCGCTCGATACAGGCAAATGTACCCAATTATATGACCTTTTGTAGAATCTATTAGCGTTTGTTATCGAAAGACTTTTACTCATGCTATTGTTACACTATGTTTATCAAAATCAGTACGGACAGTAGCATCAAAGCAATATAAAAATTGAATGGCAATTATTGAAATCTTGGTTCAAACAGATATAAGAATGTTTTTAATACCAAAATTTTTGATATTAAATATGTCTTTTTCATCCATACCTCAACGTCGTTTTCAGTTTCTGATTTCACAATGTTTTGGTATTAGAATTTCTGATGTGTAAAATATAGCCCCAAACATTGTTTCTCGTTTATTACGTGTATTTCTCAAATAAAGAAAAGTATTTTTTTATTTTAAAATTCGAGGTTTATAGATAACTCTTCTAATTCCTACTCCGTTTGTTTGAAGTAAAATGGTGTCCATGGCCTCCATCTCAAAATATGCCGCCATTTTGTTGCTACCATCAAGTGGCTATGTGTATCATTGCGCCATTCATTATTGAAAGGGGTGTTTCAAATACATTTGTTTCATAACCTGTTAATGGAGTAATTTTAGTCATAGAATGCAAAATCCGATTTGCCAAAAAAAAAAAAACGATTCAGGTGTTAATTATCAACATTTAATTGCATTTTTTAAAGAAATTGACACGAGGCATTTACATCAACGACCAATCACCTGAGAACAAATCTATTCCCACGTTAGTAATGTTTTATCTAACACATTGGTCAAAAGCTGTTTGTTAGAAATTAGAGAAATATAGTCTTTAACATTGTTTCCAGTTTATTTCGTATATTTCTCACATTGAAATAGTTAAATTTTTACATTTTAAAGTTCGAGGTTTACCGAGAAATTTAAAATGTGAAAATTTATCTATCGAGATGTGAGAAATTATCGTAATAAACCGGAAAACAATGTTAGAGATTGTTTCTCTAATTCCTACTCAATTTATTTGGAGTAAAGCGCTCTCCGTAGTCTCCAAGCCCAAATATGCCGCCATTTTGTTGCTATCATTGTTGCTATGTGTATCATTGCGCCATTCATTGAAAGGGATGTTGAGTGTACTGTTTTTGATAAAAATGTCATATCATCAATTAACTGAGTTATCTTAGTCATAAAAATGCAAAAGCATTTCGCTAGACAATGATCCAGGTGTTAATTTCATCAACATCCGGTTGCCCCATTTTTAGAAACTGACACGAGACATTTACTTGATAGACCAATCGCCAACTGAGATCAAATTTACACACATGTTGGTTATCATTTCGATAACTAATCTATCAGGAGATGTTTAAATTTGCTAGAAATTAGAGAAAAATGTATAGATCCCAGTCATATGTAGTCAAAATTTCTCGAATTGATGCCAAAGGAAGTGGTTCTATCATGTGTGACAGTGTTCTCTGTTGAAAAAAATATATAAAAACTAGAGAGACTAAATGCTCCCGCTGCCATCATCCAAGTTTTCCCCCATGTTTTTGCATTCCAGATTTGGATAAAATTTAGCTACTCTTGTTTGTTTCTGTAAGACACATATGATGCCCCCGCAGTTGGATATAAAACATGAACATCCAATTTCTATAGCACATTTTGATTAAATGGCAAAGTTCAACTACCCCTCAAAATCACAAATTTTGACCAAAATCTATAACTTGATAATATGCACATCTTCTGTTCATGTCTTATCACTGTGCAAAGTAAAATAAATGTAGCTTTCATATTGTTGGAGGAGTTATCCGGAATAACAGGTCCAGAACACACATTTCGATAAAATGGCTAAATTCAACTACCCCTCAAAATCACATTTTTGGCCAAAATCTAAAAGATGGCAATATGCACAACATCAATCCATGCCTAATCACTTTGCAAAGTAAAATAAATGTAGCTTTCATATTGTTGGAGGAGTTATCCGGAATAACAGGTCCAGAACACACATTTCGATAAAATGGCAAAGTTCAACTACCCCTCAAAATCACAATTTTTGGCCAAAATCTAAACCATGACAATATGCATATCTTCTATCCATCTCTTATCACTTTGCAAAGTAAAATAAATGTAGCATTAATATTGTGGGAGGAGTTATCCGAAAAACAGTTCCTGAACACACATTTCGATAAAAGTTCAAATACCCCTCAAAATCACTTTTTTGGCAAAAATCTAAAAGATGGCAATATGCACATCTTCAATCCATTCCCAATCACTGTGCAAAGTAAAATAAATGTAGCTTTCATATTGTGGGAGGAGTAATCCGGAATAACAGCTTATCAGAAATGGGACGGACGGGCGGACGGATGGAGGACGGATGGACAGGGGTAAAACAATATGCGCCCCGACTTGTCGTCATAGGGGCATAAAAAAGGCGCGCATATGTCACTGGGGCGCGGCTAAATCAATTTAAGCATTCCGTTTGATGCTACGCGATAATTTTGATAATTTAACCATTACTCAGTGGTACAGTTTGTGTCGGGTTCTGGCTACATCAGAATGCAAGAGACGAATGACAGTGGACGTACACCTTTGCTTTACAGCCAGTTATATTAACCCATTTTGGCAACTGTTTTCATAACAAGAGGCTCTCAAGAGCCTGTATCGCTCACCTGGACCATGGCTGACATAGATAAAAGGCATAGGAAAAACAAAACATAAAATTTAGCAGAATACTTTTTTTTTCTGAAATTACGGTCTTCTTGTTTGGTTTCCATGGCAACAGAAAGATCCACCATCCATTACAACCCATAACAGAACACCATTCAAAAAAAATTTGGGCAGGGGTTCCCATTATAATCAAGGCAATACAGAATGCTGAAATTGAAACATTCAGACCACAATTCAAATAAAAATTCAAAAATTTGGGCAGAAGTTCCCCTTAAAATTCATAGGGCCAATGTAAAAACTATGTTCCAGATGGTGGCCATCTTGGATGAGGTATGGACCTGCCAGATAAATTTTTGGGATGGGACCACCTACGGACCATTGTGGCTTAGTTTGGTTCTAATTGGACTATTAGTTTCTGAGAAGATCTTTGAATGTATTTTCCATAGGGTCCAATGTTAAAACTATGTTCCCCGCTGGCGGCCATCTTGGATGAGGTATGGACCTGTCCGACACATTTTTGGGGGAGGACCATCTAAGGACCATTGTGTCTAAGTTTGGTTATAATTGGACTGGTAGTT
>MJUU01002034.1:12111-22147 GCA_002080025.1 Modiolus philippinarum
CAATCTGGGGTATGCCAACAGATTTCACGTAGCATGTACGGCTCACGAGATATATGGGCCCAACAGGGGCAAATCCCCCAAAAAATATTTTTTTTATTTTAAGTCCAATTTTGATGCAGTTTTTTCAATGGATTCCTTGCGAAAAATTAATATGGCGCTCAGCTTTTAGATTTTTTGTAACTTGTTTCCTTTCCCAGCTATGAGGGGCCGAACGGGGCCAAAATTGCGAATTTGCAGATTATGTAGAATTTTTATTTTTCATCGGATTTCGATGGAATTTTTTTCTTTGGATTCCTCTTGATCTAAGCTTTCAGCAATATGCTTACGGATTTGGCGTAGCTCTTACCGTTTCCGAGCTACAAGGGGTCAAAGGGGCCAAAATTGCAATTTTTCTAAATATGTGAAATCTTTATTTTTCATCGGATTTCCATGGAATTTTTTTCTTTGGATTCCTCTTGATCTAAGCTTTCAGTAGTATGCAACAGATTTGGTACAGCTCTTACCGTTTCCGAGCTACAAAGGGTCAAAGGGGCCAAATTATCAATTTTTCTAAATATGTCAAATCTTTATTTTTCACCAGATTTGGATGTGATTTTTTTTCTTTGGATTCCTCTTGATCTAAGCTTTCAGTAGTATGCAACCGATTTGGTACAGCTCTTACCGTTTCCGAGCTACAAAGGGTCAAAGGGGCCAAATTATCAATTTTTCTAAATATGTCAAATCTTTATTTTTCAGCAGATTTGGATGGGATTTTTTTTTCTTTGGATTCCTCTTGATCTAAGCTTTTAGTAGTATGTCAACGGATTTGGTGTAGCTCTTTCCGTTTCCGAGCTACAAAGGGTCAAAGGGGCCAAATTATCAATTTTTCTAAATATGTCAAATCTTTGTTTTTCACCAGATTTGGATGTGATTTTTTTTCTTTGGATTCCTCTTGATCTAAGCTTTCAGTAGTATGCAACCGATTTGGTACATCTCTTACCGTTTCCGAGCTACAAAGGGTCAAAGGGGCCAAATTATTAATTTTTCTAAATATGTCAAATCGTTATTTTTCAGCAGATTTGGATGGGATTTTTTTTTCTTTGGATTCCTCTTGATCTAAGCTTTTAGTACATGTAGTATGTCAACGGATTTGGTGTAGCTCTTACCGTTTCCGAGGTACAAAGGGTCAAGGGGTCCAAAATTGCAATTTTTCTAAATATGTCAAATCTTTATTTTTCATCAGATTTCGATGGAATTTTTTTCTTTGGATTTCTATGGATGTAAAGTTTTAGTTGATAGTAATATATTTTGCATAGCTCTTACGTTTTTTTTTAAATCAATAAGTGATCAAAAGGGTTGATTTTTTCCCCAGTTTGTTTCCAGCTAATAACTGTGTCAAGCTTCTTTTTGTGTTCATCTAATTATTGTGGCAAGCTCTTTACTGTGTCAACATTCACTTTGAACTACTTTTGTTGAAATTTCAGTGGTCGACATGCTGCGGTCGTATCATTCTGCGCTCGGCGTAGCCCTTTGTTGTAATTAGAATTAAAATACTGACCTTTTGTTTTGAAGAACTTTGCTTATAGAACAACATGAGCAAAAATTGAAAATCCATGTAAGAATTTTTGAGATATAAGACGTTAAAATTTTGCCGGGAAACAGTTCTCTCTACAGTTTTCCTTTAATTTCAATTGGCTGTTTATATTGCCTTAAAATATATGAAAATATAATTGGAAGTTTATAAAATTTTATACATTGTCTATATTTTGCATTTTAAAGTGAGATATGACCAAGCAAATATGATACATGTGCAAAACAAATTAACAAAGTTTAAATGGATAAAACCCAAGGATATCGAATGCTTCTGAAATCTGACGCTCATGCTCCCTTAGCTGCTGTTGAGTTGCTGCAGGACATCGAAAGAATATGTTCGGTGTGCTGAAAAACCTGTTTAACCCCTTCTTTTCTTTTTAAATGCCTGTATCAAGATCGGACCATTTCAGTTTGCATTTTTAGGTGGTTTTGTGCCTACTTTTCTCAACTTTAGATTTCTTCACATAATTCTGATCCGTAATTTTGTTATTACCACCCTATTTTAGTGCCTCGACCTTAATACCAGTCATTTAATATATTATAATTATTTGAAATTAAATATCACATTAAATATCACATCTGGGAAACCAATATCGTTAAACGGGTTGATAATAAATATTGCATTCCATATATTACAAACGTCACAGAAAGCTTTTTCAAATTATTGTAAAATTATAAGAATATATAACTTTATTGACAATACATTACGTCAGATTTGGAAGCGTGCTGTAAATTCTAATTAAATGTTAAGGAATGGAAAGAATAAAATCTTATTAATAATCTCATTTACATGATTTAGGGATTAATAAGCGTGGGTTCTGAAATTAGATATGACAATAAATCAGACAAACCAATAGAAATTAGCACTTAAGATATAAAAGAGAAAATTACTTGAGTCGGAATTCATTTGATGTTCCAGGGTTCAAGGGAGCCGTTGTATGACGCATGAGGTCCTATTTTGGAAGCTATCATAAATAATTGTAAAAAACTCTCACGTTGCATTAATAATATAATATTTGCAACCCAAACAACCATTAGACACTGGCGGAATGTTTTCGCAAACTTCAATGATGTTTTAAACATCTCGTTTTCTATTTCTCTTATAAATTCGCGTCTCTTTCAACAGCTAGCTTAAAGCTCAAGTTATCGTAAATCTAAATTTGGATAGCCATTTCAACAACTGATTTCTCTTTGCAGATTGAATCAAAATATTTTGAAGACAAAAACATTTGCAACATCCCGCCAAAATATCGTCAAAAGACTAAAAATTCCAAGTATAATCTAAACGAAAAGCTTTTATCATACCAATGGAGGACATACTAAACAATTACAAATCAGTATTGTTTTCCTTTGGTTTCAGTTTTAGTGAAGAGAACAACAGCATGCTTTGTATCCACTGGGTACCTAAATTACATTGATACCCTGATAAACAGAGATTCATTGCTGGGTCTACCAAATGCACAACAAAACCCCTTTCTTCGTTCCTAATTAATTACAGCAGTCAAAGAGGCATAGAGATATAAAGTGATAAAGTATACCCAGTAAGTGGAGTGAATAAGGTAAGTATTCTCAAAAACTCAAAAGACTTCCTAGAATACCGATCTTCATCTGAACTTCACCACTGCAACAGTGTCGAAACATTTGATTTTTCTATACTCTCTTGAGCTATCCGGCATTTAAGCGGCGAGCATTCTCTGACTCATCTTTCTATTATTACGTTTTGTCAATGCTTTTCTTTTCCAAGACAGTGGTCATTGAGTTAGTAGTCTACCTATATTGGGTTTATTCGCATGTTTATTATACTATATGGAAACGGGATAGAGAAATGAGATGTTTGGGTACCCATAAACCGGTTTAACCCTACCGCTGGCTTTTGCTAGTGCCGGTACTAAGTCCGGCTGTCCCGAGTTCCTATCGCTGTCTACGTTTTTCTTTTGTCTTGTTCGTGGTTCCATAGCAGATTGTTGCATGTAATTATAATTTTCAGCCATTGCAGGTGTTTCCTGTAATCCATTTTTTATATCTATACTACTCTCCCACACAATAAGCTATAGTCAGTACTCTGAGATTTAATACATCAGTCTTCCCGTAATGAAAAAGGGTGAAAGATGATATTTACATTTAGTGATAGGTAAAGATGGGACCTATTCTGTTAAACATCACTGATTCACACAAAAGGTATGCAGAGGAGGATGTTATCGCAATACTGAAATTTATGATTGATAACATATTTGTAGAATTTGGAGGACAAGTTTTTCCATCAGACAATAGGGATAGCTATGTGGACTAACTGTGCGCCACTTTTTAGAAGATTTGTTTCTCTTTTCGGATGATACCAGGTTCATACAAGGGCTACTTACAGACAGTAAGCTAGCCAAGTCCTTTATTTTCAGCATCCTTTATATAGATGATGTTCTTTCATTAAATAATCCTCAATATAAGGATAACCATTTCTTATACACCAAATGATCCCCAAATTAAAGAGACCACTGATACATCATCATCAGCATCATACCCTAGACTTTACCTTTACATTGACAACTGAAAGCAAAACTTAACGGCAAGCCTGATGATTTTGACTTCCCGTTTTTGAGCAGTGCTTTTCCCATATTCCCGGCATACTCCGTGTACATTTCACAACTCCCTTCTGCCGTGCTGTAGTTTGTACAGTCATTTTGTCAAAAAAGCGAAATCATTGTCTCAAAATTTTGAATAACAAGGGTATGTTCAGTCACTGTTGCAAGTGTCACTACAAAAGTCTACGGTCGTCACCACGATTTAACACAACGTTACAATGTTTCTATTTCACAAATATGAATAGATATCCTTGGGTAGATCTAGAGTTTATTACCGGACTGACGAACACCGACTGTGACAAAACCGGACTTTTCACTTGCAGTGTCAAGGGTGCCATGCGTGGAGCAGATCATGCTCACCCTTCCATAGCACCTCATGATACCTCAGTTTTAGTAGGCGTCACAGTGCTAAGTTATGTGACGTTGTTGTTCATTTTTGTTAATTATGTCACCCCAGACTTTGTCGGGGTGACATGTTGTTATTCTACGTTTCTTCTGATCATTATTATTATGTCACCCCAAACTTTGTCTGGGTGACATTTTGTTATTCTACGTTTCTTCTGATTATTATTATTTTTTTTTTTTCTTCCAATAATTCTTGTCCGAGCGATTATTTTGAAAAGGCTGGACCAATTGATTTCAAACTTTGCACAAAGGTAGAGCACCATCTGAAGTTGTATGCTGTATATTTAAAATTTTCCAAATGACCACCATTTCCAAGATGGCCGCCAAAACACGTCAAAATTTCAACATTGTTGGAATTGGACAAAATTTGATTTCTAGATAGATTTTAACGCTGCGAACAACATGGAATCATGGAATAAGTTGTCTGGGGTGACATCGGCTATTGCTTGCAATTGCAAATCTAGTTCTTTTTATTTTTCTTCTTATTCTTCCAATAATTCTTGTCCGAGCGATTATTTTGAAATGGCTGGGCCAAATGATTTCAAACTTGGTACAAAGTTGGATCACCATCTGAAGTTGTATGCTGTGTATTTAAAATTTTCAAAATGGCCGCCATTTCCAAGATGGCCGCCAAAATACGTCAAAATTTCAACATTGTTTGAATTTGACAAAATTTGATTTCTAGATAGATTTTAACGCTGCGAACAACATGGAATCATGGAATAAGTTGTCTGGGGTGACATCGGCTATTGCTTGCAATTGCAAATCTAGTTTGTTTTATCTTTGTCATACTGTCTTATTTCGTGTTGGATGTGAATTGCCGTGATTTTGAATTTAGGATTTTAGAATTCACTCAATCCTCGTTCTTGCTTTGGTATTCGATTGTCGATGTATCAGCTAAAGCATGTACATTGAGACACTTTTGACTCTTGATAAAAATTCCAAAAAAGAAAATTCATAATTAATTTTGTTCTTTTCTTTTTTGTCTTTTTTTAACTCGTATCGAAAGGGTTGGTTAAAAAACATCATCAACTTAAAGTCAATTAAGGACCAATACACAATTTCTGCAAATGACCTTTTCGACAACTAGAATCCAAACTGTAACTTATTTTAGAGGTTAGGGATGCTGACAATAACAATTTGGTACTCTGATTTTAAAACGATTTTTGTGATTTTGTTATCTTGTAATCTGTATGTAAAAATACAATACCTTTATAACATTACATCTCAAAAAACATGAACAAAAGTGATCTTTTAGATATAAATTTAATGGAATGTCAGACAGAACCGTATATAAATGAATAACTATACCGAATATTAAGAATGTGTATTTAATGTCATTAGCGCGAATCGTTCTCAGAAGAGTTCATTTACTAGAAACGGGTTTAATATCAAGTAAGCAGTATTTAAGGTATGGTATCGAGAACACGTCCAGCATTTTAAACATTTCCTTAAAAGATAAGGTAGCAAAAAGCCTGTATTCCACCGGAAAATGGTAAAGGGCAGACCATTTCGAATTCTATGACCTTCAATTAGTCGGCACATTTCCAGGCAAAAATTAATGATTTTTTATTAAAGATTTTCCTGATTTAATAATTATCAATCATTTGTTTGAGTCATAAAGAGAGACTATAGCAATTTCAGTTAAGTTTACCTTTAAAATTACCTCAATAGTATCAACTTATTTCTATTTTCAATGATAACAACAGTATTTATGTTATCCTTATTACACTGTATTGACAATCCCCAGTTTTCAGATTATGTCGACAACAAAAACTTAATAAAGCTATCCTTGATTCCAAATATTGCCCTTTTCTGGATCTAACTATCATCGTTGACTCTGGTAAAATAAAATCAAAAATTTACTATGAAAGGGATGATTTTGAATTCAGTATTACTAATTTTCCTTTTCTTTACGGCGACGTCCTCTATATATATTTCTCAAGTAGTACGATTTGCACGCGTTCATTCCACTCTTGACGACTTGAATGAACGTAATTTTACTATCACTTCAAAACTTTTGCAGCAAGGTTAAAGATTTCACAAATTGTTAAATACATTTCAAAAGTTTCATAGAAGATATGAACATTTAATATCAAAATATAATACCAGACTGGTCGCAAACAGCTTATTACTAAAGGAATTTCTCATCCTCAATTTTACGGAAATGTTGTTAAAATATCAGAAACTGATTAAAAATCCAGAAAAACTGGGACAGTTTTTACCAGCAGACTAGGCTCCTTGAGCTAGCCGGCAGTTTAGCGGCAAGTACTCTTTGACCTACATTTCAAAATTACGTTTCATCCCCTTTTCCTTTTCAAGATTGTGGTCATGGAGTTAGTAGTCTACCTGTTTTTGTTTTTTTCATATCTTTATATACTATAAGGAATCGGGACAGAAAAGGGGGAGGTTTTGGTACCTATAAACTGGTTTAAGCCTACCTCTGTCTTTTGAGAGTGGAAGTGTGAGTAGTCCCTTACTTGTGAGCTCTTTTGAAACATAAAATGAAGAAAATCAGCGAAGCGAGAGTAATTAAGTGACAAAATATCATCTATTCAACAAGGTAAAATTAGAGGATTGCACTCATTTTTATCATTATTTAAGGAAGACATCCAATTGATTCAGCCTCTGAGAGTGGAGAACAATTTGGCTAAAGAAGTGCATAGTTTGTGCCAAATGGAGTTCAGATAGTCTGTTGATCACAACCTCTAACATTTTATCTTTTTTTTTCATCTGTATATTTTTTTCGGGGTCATATTTTACACAGCTAGCTTTTTTTCTACTCATAGCAATATACCTTCATCTCCGTTCATCTTTCTTGCTGATGGATTTTCTGGCTATTTCTCCATTTTCATTGTTTTCTTTTTTAAATCTCTGGTCCATGGAGTTGTTTCGTTAAATGCTGTCTGGAATATATTTTGGTTGAAAATGTTTTGATTTGACTTGCACTGTAGAGATATAAGTGCCGATGACAATTTGCAGAAACCAAATTTACATCAACTTTGGTACATGTAATTAGTTATTTATAGTATAGTTTTGATTTGGCGAAAATAAACTTTCCCCCACTATCAATACATGTTGCTGCTCTATAAAAACACAGCATTCCTTTTAAAACACATGTAAAAAGTCAAGATCATTGCGTTTTAGATTTTTCTGGTAGTTTTTGACTACTTTTTTCACCCTTAGACTACTCAAAATTCTGTTCGCTACTTTCGCTATAACCTTTCTCTCTATAACCTACGGAAGCATGGAGGGGACATGTGATTTTTTTTTCTTATCTCGTGGCCACGAGAAACTATCTCGTTCCTACGACATGTTAAGTCGTGGCCGCGACCTAGCTATATCGTGCCCAAGAGATACTATTTCGATCTCACCACTCTCTTAGTTGTGGCCACGAGATAGATATGTCGTTCACACGAGATGCTATCTCGTTCCTACGACTTACTAAGTTGTGGCCACGACATAGGTATGCTTGGGATACTATCTCGTTCCCACGACATACTAAGTCGTGGCCACGAGATATAATGTCGTGGCCACTAGACAGCTCTGTCATCGCCACGAGATACTAACTCGTTCCCATGACATACTATGTCGTGGTAACGAGATACTTTCTCATTCCCACATAATACTAAGTCGTGGCCACGAGATAGCTTTGAATATGAGCAAAGCTCGTTGTTGAAGGTCTCATGGTGTATAAATATCTCGTAGCCACGAGTCAATGTGTCGTGGGAACGTGTAAGTATCTCGTGGCCACGACATAGCTTTCTCGTGGCCATGACTTAGTATGTCAAGTCCACGACTTAGTATGTCCAGGCAACGACTTAGTATCTCGTGGCCACGAGTTAGTATATGTCGTGTGTAGGAGATGGGAACGATGCAGCTATAGGTATCTTTCGGCCATGGCTTACTAAGTCGTGGGAACGAGATAAATATCTCGTGGCCAGGACTTATTATGTCTTTGGAACGAGATGGTAACTCATGTCCATGACATACCTTTCTCGTGGCCAGGGCTAAGTATGTCGTGGCCACGAGGTAGAAAACAAACACATGCCCCCTCCACGCTTCTTTAATGACCCAATAATAGTGTCTCAAATTAAATACCAGTCACTTAAGGTAGCACAACAGTCTTCAGAAGAAGATTGCCAGCTCCTAATTTTGAATGACTATCACTTCGTTATTTATAAAGGTACAATAACAAATGAGGTATCAAATAAAAGGCAAATGACAAAATTGTCTTTTGGTGCTCATTTAAAGAGTATCCCTTTAAAGTATTAATGTCAAAATTTCCATATTTGGCAAAACTTTGAGTTTGTGATATAATATTTTTAAAATGAGAATAACTTTTACATTTTTACAGATAGCTGAATTCTGTTGGTTTTATCTGAAAGAACCATTTATATGCAACAAAACCATGTCTCAGATTTTTGATATAGGGCCTGGTTTGAAAATAAATTAATTTTAAATTTTGAAAAGCGAAAATGTTTTTGAGTTAAAATTTTAAATCAATTTATTTCCAAACCAGACCTTATTTCAAAAATCCGAGTTTACTAGTAACAAAGTTACAGGCTTTCAAAGTGAGGTACTGGCAATTTTCTTCAGAAGACTGTTGTGCTACCTTAATTTATAATTTCTTGAAATTAGATTTCACTACTAAGAAACCAATATTGTTAAATATGCTGAAAATGAAATATGTTTTCCATTAATTGCAAACTTCAGCATAACGTTATATCAAATAAATGTTAAATAACCAAATATTCATCAACTTGAATGACAAGACATTACGTCTTATTTTGGAATGTGCTGTAAATTCTAATAAAATATTAAGGATGGGAAAGAATAAAATTTTATTTATAATCACATTTACATGTTCTAGGGATTAATCAGCATGGGTTATAAAATTGATCTGAGAATAAATCAGACAAATCAGTAGAAATCAACGCGCATATAACTACCAAACGAGATGAATAAAGAAAGACAATTAGTTGAGTTAAAATTATATGACGTCCCAATGATCCTATGCATTATGCATGAAGTGTTATTTTCATAGCTAACACAACAGCAGGTGTAACTTGTTTTTTATTCATGCACATGTATTTAATAAATGCAAGGAATCAATTCTTAATTATATTTAAATTTTATTGAAGTCATTTTGCAACCAAAACAATCTTGCAGAGTACTGCTCAATTTCCCAGATCTCAATTTCTCTTTCTTTGATATGGCCGTATCGTCTAACAATAGTAAATACCAAAGTTCTTTATTTATTCCTGCACTTGGTCTGTAGGAAAACTTATGTCTTCTAAATGTAGATCGGATCAAACAAGTTTTTAACAAGAATGAATGTCGAAGTTATATCAATTATGGAGTAAATGCAAATGAAACAGAGTCACTACAAATACATGACGAAAAGGCAACGCTTTCATTGACGTTCTCAGTCCAGAGGTCAACCGGAGGACCTACCCATACCCCAAAGTAAGTTTCAGAGC
>MJUU01002034.1:22158-42923 GCA_002080025.1 Modiolus philippinarum
GCTTGAGCAAAGTTCTTTGATAATAGTCGAATATACTACATACATGTCCTTTACTACCCGTGAATGCAGTTATGCTTTCGGTATATAAACTGTCTACCCCATAATGCTAGAGTATACCCTCACCAACAAATTTCGGGTAGCATTTTATCAGCCCTGTAAACGGTGACCTCGAAAACAACCAGTCAAGGTGCCAGGGGAAAAGAATTACAAAGTTGCGAGTAGTATGAGCAGCATCAAGGTCAAAACCAAATTTTCAACAATATTTGTGCCCTATTGTTTGCTGCTAAGACGGGGTATGTATAACTATTCATACATACCGCGATACAAGAAAAAGTTCATGGAAGCATATCTCATATTTTAAATGCTAGTATACTTTCAAATTTCAGCATTTTATTACTAGTTTTTATAATTTCCAAATATTTTTCTGACAACCTGTTTCTACATATCACTATTTCAAATGCCAAGTTTTCTCACAATCTAGGTGATGAGTGCCTTGTGTTGATCTACATGTTCTAATTTTTCAATGCCTTCAGTCTCTAGTGCTTGTGTCGGGCAACGGATGATAGTGATTGTAAAAGTACAGTTTGTTTGTTGACGAACACGCATCATTCAGTGGTTCAAAAAATTAGATGTAGCGTTTCGCCAGTTGGTTGTAAATTCCCCTAAAACATGTGCAGAGGCATTTAAAACATGGATATATGGAAAAGCTCAAAAGGCATCTGTGTGATTTCAAGACGATGAACAACAGCAAAAGCGTTGTTCCGCTGCTTTATTCTACTATATATTTGTACAGATTTTGTCTCATCTGTATGTAATCCATACTTTTCAGTAATTATTGAATTTCTAGTCGTGTAAATAAGTGTAAGAAACCGCATGATGTCATTATTGTAAATCCAATTGCCCCACAGAAAGACGTATACTTTTGTAGGTAATTATTGCTTTCTTTTTATAGTTATTTGATAATTATGTAAACCATAAAAATGCATTTGCTTGGTTACTTTCAATATATCAAGTGTAATTTGCATTTTAACGTACCACAAATCAAATGATGAAAGTAAGACATTGCAGTGATGGTAGCAATTTAAAATAAAAAAAGGTAATTTGCTGTTGACAATATTCTAACAAAACAGAATTAGCCACACAATAAATGTTTCTACATGATATTACTGACAAACAGTAAGATTGTTGATAGTGTAAATGTAATTAAAGAGATAACAGCAAACATCTACAATGGCTGAATATAACGATTACATGCTACAATATGCCATGGTCCTACACATAAAAAGACAAACGAGACAAAAGACAAACGTAAACAACTGTGGGAGCTTTGGCCAGCCGGACTAGATACCGGCACTAGCAAAAGCCAGCGGTAGAGTGTGAAATTAGATTTTTTCCTAAGAGTATGAATAATCTTTTAATAACTCGTTGAGAGAAGTGGTGTGTATAACCGCATATGTACATGTACCATTTCTCTTGACACCTGAAGTTGAGGTTCCTTCCTGTCTTGTGCTATTTATATGGCACACCGATAAATATTGTGTGGTAAGACAGCTGTTTCTTTAAGGAAAATTAAGATTTGAAGTTTTGTTCCAAACTGTGATTTAAGATTCATTTGTACTTAGTTCTGGAGTGCAATTCTTTTTTCACTTTCTACTATATTTCGATAGCAATTGCTGTTGAATTGCTACCTGACACTACTGCAATATAAGGATATGTTTAGCGTGCTATAAGACCAGATTAACGCAACACTTGTTTTAATTGCCTGTCCCTACTCAGGACTAATTCGGTTGACAATGTTCCAGTGGTTTTGTACATGCTTTGACTTTTTGTCTATTAAATTTCGGTTCTTGACAATGCCTGTCAGTAATTTTGTTAATACCTTCATTTTCAATTTTGCATCAAGTTGCATGTTTTCATCCAACATAAACTAAACTCGTTGTAAAATAGGAAAAATATCAACTGTTTTCAATAGACAGTCAAAATATCGCAGCTTACAATAGTTTGGAAATGTCTTAACAAAAAGATTTTGGATCTTGCAGCTTTCCTTGTTACTTTATTCTGCAAACCTTTATCAAAATCATCGCAAAATCTGAAATACATTTTGTAACTTACAGTAGTAATAAGAAATTTTATTAACTAATTATGCTGAGAGAAACATGAGATGCGGATGCAGGTCACGTGGTCATTGCGTATACAGGCTTGATAGTGGTCACACGTGTTTTTTCTCTCTCTCGCAAATAATTTGATTATTTTTAAATTTGGATTATTAGTTTTGGAAATTATCATAAACATCTATTAATAATTATTCAATTGTTACAGTTTGTGCAAAGGTCATGTATTTTTTAGTGTTTTGACCTAGCATTGTACAGTTATTGTCACAACAGGCGCTATAATGGCTGCCAAAAGAACTGATGAAGTCAGTGTGGAACTTGAGTGTTTAGACACTGCCACCCCAAGTTCAGAAAACAGTGACAATAGATCAGATAGGTCTGATCGTATGTACTTCAATAAGGGTATTATTGACAATAATCTTTGTGATCAGCCCTTGAGAGCAGCTGACAATATGCAAACGGGTGTGCCAGATCTATATAAATTGTTGTTAAATCAACAGATGATTATGCAGTCTATGTTGCAAAAGCAAAATTGTGAGACTAAGCTGCCAGAAAATTCAAGTGCTAGTGCTAAGCATAAGAAGCCAACAAGCACGATATCAAGTCCGTCTGTGTCGAAGGAATTCGTTGTTCACACGGACGAGAAATATCATAATGCTCTTCACAAACTTTTCGATAATGGATCAGAGCAGGAAGACGACTATTCTGACATTTCGAGTGACGAATACTCGGACGATGAAGTCGTTTCTGATATAAATAGAGACACCACAATGGGGAAGAAAGACATTGTGGCGGGAACTGATAACAGCGTGATTGACATGATGAGGGAGTTTATTAACTCTGATGAAAAATCTGGGCCAAAAATTAATGATTCTTTGGCTGTATTGGTCAATGAAGGCCTTCGTAAGAGAGTGAGGGATGATAAACTGAAGGACCTCACCAAGAAGTACGAGAAACCAGAAAATGTGACAAGTTTGAAAGTCCCTAGAGTCAATCACGGTGAGAAACAGTATTTATTTATATATTTTGATATAAAATTTGTCAATTCCATCTTCTTTGTTCTTGGGAGATGTAGTGGAAATATTTTATGTTAATGATTTACATATGTGAAATACTGAATTCCCACGATAGCTAGTTCATGTCATTGATATTTATCAAGATAATGTATTTCCCAGTGTGAAGTCAAACACGGGATAACTTAATGTAAATATATTTATTGAAACACATAATTGATTTGTCGATAATCATATGAGATTAATTATGATTTGTGCATCAAATGATGATACCATTTATAAATGATGATAATAATAAAAAAATTAATTAAATAAATTTCAGATAATATTACATAATAATTATGTTTATTCCGAAATGCATAATTGAAAAGCATCAGCTATGTACAAACATATAAATAATCATTTTAAAATAATTTTAATTATCAGGTGTTTGGAGGCAACTGAGGTTCACAAATAAAGATGTGGATACAAAACTGCAAACAGTCCAGAATGTCCTTGCTAAAGCAGCGTGTCCCTTACTGTACTTATTAAACATGTTTGTAAAAAAGTCAACTGATAAGGAAGGTATGACAAAGGATGAGGTGAAAATGGCTACGGAATGGTGTAAGGATACATACCAACTGACACAAGCGGTATTTAGTGAGATGTCGTTTAAAAGAAGAGATATTCTTAAGAAAGATTTGCAAGATAAATACAAGAGATTATGTGACGACAGCACTCCTGTTACTGATTTTCTCTTTGGAGATGATGTCAAAGAAAAAATTAAGGAAATGGATGCTGAATTCGACATTGGCAGGAAAGTCGGCAAATCAAAAATTAAAAGAAAAAAGCTAGGAGGCCGTGAAGGTTCCTCAAATCGAGGATATAATAAAGAATTCAAAAGGAAACGCACAAGTGGAATGCCGCAACATTTTAGACATGGAAATAAGATCGACGACTCTTTTTTAGAGGAGCGCCAATTTCCAAAAAGGAAAAAGTTCAAGAAATCCAGCCAAAACCAGTAAAGGAAATACATTCTATCTCGGATTCAGACGATGTAAGTAAAGGCATTTGTCTTGATAGTTTAAACAATACACCTAGTAATTTTGTAGGAGGCAAAATTTCCACATTTTTAGAGAAATGGGAATCATTAACGTCTGATAGATGGGTGTTAGATATCATAAAAGGTTACAAAATTGAATTTGAACATTCACCTAGACAAACATCCGTACCTAAAGAATTAATTTTTAATTCGGACGAACAAATTTTTGCTGAACAAGAGATACAAAAGTTTGTAAAAAAGGGAATTATTCAGCCAGTAGATCCCGAGTATGGCCAATACATTTCAAATATTTTCTTGAGACAAAAGAAGGATGGCTCATATAGAGTAATTCTAAATTTAAAACAACTTAATACAGAGATAGAACATCACCATTTTAAAATGGAAACTTTCCAAACTGCATTAACTAGCGTTTCAAAGAATACATGGTTTGGTTCATGTGATTTAAAGGAGGCATTTTATTCTATTAGTGTAGATAAAAGATATAGAAAATTCTTGAGATTTTATTGGAATAATCAGTTATATGAATATACTTGCTTACCGATGGGCCTCACAACTGCCCCTAGAATTTTCACCAAAGTGCTCAAAGTAGTGTTTTCTGAATTGAGAAAAAAGGGACATTTAAATATTGCTTACATCGATGATAGTTTACTATTGGGTCAAACATATGCAGAGTGCAAGACCAATATAAATAATACTGTAACATTTTTAGATAGTTTAGGGTTTACAATTCATCCCGATAAATCAATTTTAGAACCTACTCAAGTAATTGACTTTCTCGGATTTACTTTAGATTCAAGAACCATGTGTGTAAAACTAACGGAAAATAAGGCAAATCAGATTTGCGATATGTGTTTGTCATTTATCAAATCAAGACAAGTTACAATTCGAGAGCTTGCTCAGCTAATAAGTAAATTTATAGCAGCCGCACCCGGCGTTGAATATGCCCCACTTTTCATTAAGAGACTGGAGATATGTAAAGACGATTGGCTGAGGAAGAATAAAGGGGATTTCAATGTTAAAATTATTCTCACAACATAATTGACTTGACTTGGTGGTCGAACAATGTAAAATCAAGTTATAAGATGATTATAAGGAGCGACCCGGATATGGTAATTAAAAGTGACAGTTCAAAATTAGGTTGGGGTGCAATTGTGGAAGACACAATTTTGTGCACAAAAGGGTTTTGGAATTATACGGAACAAAACTATCACATTAATTATTTAGAACTGAAAGCTGCATTCTTGGCATTGAAATATTTCTGTGCAAGCAAATCTGATATTCATGTAAAATTATTTTTAGACAATATGGTTGCTGTCAATTACATAAACAAAATGGGAGGTCGTATATCATTACTTAATGAATTAACACGAGATTTATGGTTTTGGTGCATAGATAAGAAAATATGGGTGTCAGCTTGTCATTTACCAGGAGTTGCAAACATCGAAGCAGATCGTTTATCTCGGTCTGTCATTAAATATTGACATAGAGTGGAAATTACATGAAGATGTATTTCATGTTATAGATACTCTTTACGGGCCCCATGACATCGATTTGTTTGCAAAACAATCAACTGTCTCGTTATTATTCTTATCTGCCAGATAAACATGCAGAGATTATTGACGCTTTTAGTGTAAAATGGACAGGTTATAACTATTATTGTTTTCCACCTTTCAGTCTGATGGGAAAAATTCTACAGAAAGTAAAAGTGGACGAGGCAGATGTAACAATAGTAGCACCAGTATGACCAACACAACATTGGTTTCCGGAATTACTACACAGCATAGCGGAGGACTCATTTCTGATACCGAAACAGAAAGGGCTCCTATATCAACCTTGCCAACCATCTGTCCAACATCCGTTACAGAAACTAACATTAGCTGTTTTTCGGATATCAGGAAAGAACTACAAAAGTCTGGAATATCAGAAGACACTTCGGCCATTCTCATGTCCTCGTGGAAATGTTCATCAAAAAATCAATATTGGTCATATTTCCGAAAATGGGTGTCATTTTGCGGTAAAAGGGAAATTAATCCATTTGAGGCAACTGAGTTAAACGTGCTAGATTTTTTGACCGAATTGTATAACAAAAATTTAGGATATAGTGCTATAAACACAGCTAGGTGTATGTTGTCATCTGTGTTATCTATCCGTGTAGAGAATACCGTAGGGAAATGGCCATTAATTAAACGGTTTATGAAAGATGTTTTTAATCTTAAACCTTCTCTCCCTCGTTATCAAACTACTTGGAACGCAGACATAGTTTTGAAATATTTAAAAACCTTATATCTTGTACATACATTGTCATTGCGTTTTTTGTCTTATAAATTAGTTGTTTTATTGTTGTTGTTGACTGGACAACGTGTACAAACTATCCATTGTCTTAACCTGAATGACATTAAAATTGACACGGACAGTATAAATATAGAGATAAGAGAACTGTTAAAATGTACAAAACCAGGTTCACATTTAGAACCAATACGATTACCTGCATACAGAGACGATGAAGCTTTGTGTATAGTGCATTTGTTAAATGAATATATCAGTAGAACAAAGTCATTTAGAAAAACACAAAAATTAATTCTTAATTGTGTCAAACCCTATAATCATGTCTCGAAAGCCACAATAAGTCGATGGGTAAAATTAGTTTTGAAATCCGCATGTGTAGATATAAACACTTACAAGGCACACAGTACTCGTTCGGCAAGTACTTCAACAGCTGTTATTGCAAACGATATTAAAAGCAGCTGGTTGGAAACGGGAATCTACTTTTAGAACCTTTTATAAGAAACCAATATCTAGTTGTGATGAAGACAGTTATAGTTTTAAATTACTTAAGACCGTTTAAACAATTTAAATTTTATGTTACTCTGTTAGTGTAATATTGCATAGTTTAATAGAAAGAGTTTGGAAATCGAATGTGTTTCGTTAATCTTTAAGATTATATTATTCAAGGTACTAGAAGCATGTTTTCTAGTATGTTTGAACTAAGGCACATTGCTCTAAAATCTCATGTTTCTCTCAGCATAAATAGTTAATAAAATTTACAAATTAAATGAGGCTTGTTAAAGCCGAAATTTGATTATGATTTTATTAACTAATTATATGCTGAGAGTTAACATGCCCTCCCGTTGTCCCACCCATGTGTGGTGTTTACATGTGCTCTTAGTTATCTCTCAATATGACCACGTGACCTGCATCCGCATCTCATGTTAACTCTCAGCATATAATTAGTTAATAAAATCATAATCAAATTTCGGCTTTAACAAGCCTCATTTAATTTGTAAATTTAAATAAACACTAGAAAAAGCTTGATTATTGTGGAATACAACATTTTTTTCTATTTTCGATCAAAATCTGAAGATTGAGTTGTTTATTTTCCGCAATGCTCCTTCACTGCATAAGATAGTGTTGACAAGCAGCTTCAACAAAATTAAAATATCACACTACCCTTTTCAATTATTTAAAACAACTTTTCCTCTATCAATTGGATATCTTCATAATTTAAGCAGCGGTATCAGGCTTGTTCTGCAATAGCACAATAAAACACCCACTACTCATTTACCGTGCTGAAGATGACATTTCATTTTAAAGTAGAGATCTTATGAAGGTGGGTCGCTATTTTTTTTCATTTTATTTAAGTATTGACTTTTATGCAGAGCTTCGAGAACTATGAAGTTACTTTACTCTAAATGAAGTGATTTACAATGTGTTTTGTGTATTTAAGTAAATAATAAAATATTTGCTGTCATGCAAAAAAATCTACTCAAATTATCTCCTATTTAAGATGTAATGTTCTTTATTTTGCGAATGCCCGAATAAATGAAATTATTTTTTTTAAGCAAGTACTGATCATCCTATAGAAAAAAGGGAGCTCTATACGTTATTAACCTAATGATTAAATTCGTATGCAAACCGCAGTATCGCGTCGTATTTGTAAAGAAATAACGGATAAACAAATTATAGAACAAATGCTTGTTAACATAGTTAACATACAATCTACTTAAGCTTTTGATATACATATGTTGAGCTATGCGCGGCAACTTAATCGGTTTTCAGGGCTCCATCAACAGAGGTGATGGTTGCTTCTCCAGGTTGTGGATAGGGGATCGAACTGTCTATGTGGGGTAGTCAGGTCATTATCGCTGAGCCTGACCGCGAACCATTTCAGATGCATTATGTGGAGAAACGCCACGCTGCATGCAGTGAAGAGAACCCTTTGCTGGAGGAGCAGACTTACTGGGGTAGTATATAAGGCTAAATTTCCTGCCTCTAACCTTTTCTCCCCTTGGCGAGTGGCTAATGAAACTCGCTTCCATGGTTGTCCCACAACCTTTGCTTTATTCTTTAACTTGTATTTGTTTAATGCAGAAACATAGCAGTCAAGAGGCAACACATAAAGAAACAACAAAATAAAGACCAAAACAAGCGTTGATTGAGATTGGACACAGAAATCATCCAAACAAGCCCCGAATCGGAGACGATGCATTATTATTTAAAGTAAGTTATCTTCGAGCTGTGACCATTTTTTTTACCGTTACCAGAACTGTTCTTTGATTGCTCTAACTTAAATCCAACTGATTCTAAGTAAACTAAGAGTTAACTTGGACAAGAGGTTAAGTCTGCACCTAACTTCATATTCTGTCGGTACAGATATTAAAACATAAGATAAATATGAAAAAAATACATGTATGCTGCCATTATAACAACAAATCAGTTTAAAACAAAGATTTCAAGATTGGGATATTCCTTAGTATTATAAAATGTTTAAATATTGGTAAAATAAAAAAAAATTACATATGATCGGTTTTGGGGCAATATTTTTGGAGCAGTCCGCCAGCATTGGGATTCACTCAATGTTACTGAAACAACGAAATGAAAAGATTGAGTTTCGTCCCACGAGAAATACCGAATAGTTTTGAAAGAGGGAGATACTTCTTATATTCCTAGTTTTATAGAATTTTTGAAGTAATAATATTGCAAGATCAGCTTTTTATTTGCGCCAGAACCGAAGTACATAAAAATTTGGCTGTAGACACAAATCCACCAGCACTCCAACCATCCTGGGGTACTGAAACAACCAATATTAAATTTGCAGTTAGATTTAACTGCAAATTTAATATTGGTTAATTCATTATACAGTCAAGATAACAGTTAACACCTACAATGGCCGAAAACAACAATCACATGCCACAATCCACAGGGGAACGGCACCAAACAGCCTATATACAAACGTTTAAATAACGATAAGAACTCGGGATAGCCGGACTTGGAACCGGCATCAAACAATTTTTTAACAAGAATGAATGTCGAAGTTATATCAATTACTAATGAAGGGATATGGAGTAATTGCAAATGAAACGGAGTCGCTACAAATACATAGCAAAACCACAACGCTTTTATTGACGTTCTCAATCCAGAAGTCAACCGGATGACCTACCCATATCCCAAAGTTTGTTTCAGAGCAGCCCCAGCACCTGCTTGGGCGAAGTTCTTTGCTAATTGTCGAATATACTACATGCATGTCCTTTATTACCCATGGATGCAATTATGCTTTCGGTATATAAACTGTCTACCCCACAATGCTAAAGTATACTATCACCGACAATTTCGGGGAGCATTTTATCAGCCCTGTAAACGGTGGCCTCGAAAACAATCAGTCAAGGTGCCAGGGGAAAGGAATTAACAAGTTGCGAGTAGTATGAGCAGCATTAACGTCAAAACCAAATTTTCAACAATATTTGTGCCCTATTGTTTGCTTCCAAAACGGGGTATGTATAACTATCCATATATACCACGATACAAGAAATAGTTCATGAGAGAATATCTCATATTTTAAATGCTAGTATACTTTCAAATTTCAGCATTTTATTACTTGTTTTTTATTATTTCAAAATATTTTTTCTGACAACGTGTTCCTAGTGTCTACATATTACTATTTCATAGTGCCAAGTTTTCTCACAATCGACGTGATGAGTGCCTTGTGTTTATCTTCATGTTCTAATTTTTCACTGGCTTCAGTCTCTGGTGCTTATGTCGGGCAACGGATGATAATGATTGTAAAAGTAATTTTATTTTGTTGACGAACACGCACCATTCAGCGGTTAAAAGAATTAGATGTAGCGTTGTCCGACAGTTGGCGGTCATGTGCAGGGGGCATTTAAAACATGGATATATGGAAAAGCTCAATCCCAAGGCCTCTTGGTGATTTCAAGACGATGAACAACAGTAAAAGCGTTGTTCCACTGCTTTATTCTACTATGTATTTGTAGAGATTTTGTCTCATCTGTATGTAATCAATACTATTCAGTAATTAATGAATTTCTAGTCGTGTAAATAAGTGTAAGAAACCACATGATGTCATTACTGTAAATCCAATTGCCCCACAGAAAGACGTATACTTTTGTAGGTTATAATTGCTTTCTTTTTATAGTTATTTGATAATTATGTAAACCATAAAAATGCATTTGCTTGGTTACTTCAATATATCAAGTGTAATTTCCATTTTTACGTTCCACAAATCAAATGATGAAAGTAAGACATTGTGGTGATAATAGTAATTTTTAATAAATAATGTAATTTGCTGTTGACAATATTCTAACAAAACAGAATTAGCCGCACAAAAAGTGTTTATACTTGATATTACTGACAAACAGTAAGATTGTTGATAGTGTAAATGTAGTTAAAGGGATAACAGCAAACATCTACAATGGCTGAATATTACGATTACATGTTACAATATCCAAGGGTCCTAAACATAAAAAGACAAATGAGGCAAGAGACAAACGTTAACAACTGTGGGAGCTCTGGCCAGCCGGACTTGATACCGGCACTAGTAAAATCTAGCTTTAGAGTGTGAAATTTGATTTTTTCCTAAGAATATATATAATCTTTAAATAACTAGTTGAGAGAAGTGGTGTGTAAAAAAACAAGTATCTATAAGCGCATATGTACCATTTCTCTTGACAACTGAAGTTGAGGTTCCTTCCTGTCTTGTGCTATTTATATGACACACAGATAAATATTATCCATAGACTCAAATTTTCTGTAAAAAATGTAAACGATTTTGATCAATTTTTCTATATTGTATTACAGCTGTTTCTTTAAGGAAAATTAAGATTTGAAGTTTTGCTATGAACTGTGATTCAAGATTCATTTGTACTTAGTTCTGGAGTGCAAATTTCTTTTCACTGTCTACGACCTTTCGATAGCAATTGCTGTTGAGTTACTAACGGAAACTACTGCAATATAAGGACATGTTTAGCGTGCTATTAGACCGGCTTAACGCAACACTTTTTATGTCACCCCAGACTTTGTCGGGGTGACATGTTGTTATTCTACGTTTCTTCTGATTATTATTCTTCTTTTTTTTCTCCTTCCTCCAATTATTTATGTCCGAGCTATTATTTTGAAATGGCTGGATGGAATAATTTCAAACTTTGCACAAAGTTGGACCGCCATCTGAAGTTATATGCTGTGCATCTAAAATTTTCAAAATGGCCGCAATTTCCAAGATGGCCGCCAAAATGCGTCAAAATTTCAACGTTGTCGGAATTCAACGAAAATTGATTTCCAGGTAGATTTTGAGGCTCCGAACAAGATGGAACCATCGAATAGGAATGTGGGGTGACATCGGCTATTGCTTGCAATTGCAAATCTAGTTTCAAATTGCTTGTCAATATTCAGGACTAATTCGGTTGACAATGTTCCAGTGGTTTTGTACCTGCTTTGACTTTTTGTCCCTTAAATTTCGGCCGTTGACAATGCCTGTCCGTAATTTTGTTAATACCTTCATTTTCAATTTTAATGGACCAGTTGCATGTTTTCATCCCACATAAACTAACCATCGTTGTAAAATAAGAAAAATATCAACTGTTTTCAATCGACAGTCAAAATATCGCAGCTTACAATAGTTTGGAAATGCCTTAAGGTAATAGGTACGTAAATAGCAAAGTTTCCATTTTTCGATGCAATTGTGTATGCAAGTTCATTAAATGAAGCTTAATTCTAATGTGAAATAAAATCGGTTTAGCTATTTTAATGTTTGAAATATGACCGATGGAAAAATAAATCAGTAAAATGTTGTTTTCTTAGAGAATCCATGTAAAATGTACAGAAAAATAATAGAATAATCGTCTTTATATTGTGCGTTTATGAAAGCGTATCCAAAAAGGATATGTTTTAAACAATGAAATTCCCAATTCAATGGTGTAAATTTTATATAGGGTGAATGAATTAATTTCGCCGGTATTAATAGTTGAACATAAATTAGGCACGCCAAAAATATATTTTTTCGATAAAACCCGCCGTCAGAATAGCGACGTCGTCGATAAAAGTTATGATTTTAGGTGTTATTTGAAAGATGAACATATATTCAGCGATCTATACCACGAAAACGAACTCGGTGACCCTATATAAAAATTATACCAATAAAACAGGAATTTCTTTAGCAACATAATATCAATTTTTCAGAAAAAGTGTAGGATATAGTTTGAAACGTTGATAATTTCAAGTGAAAATGAAACTTATTTCACGTTCATTCTAAAGCAACTGTATAACGTTCACCAGTAGAGGCGCTTATTTGCGTACCTCTCACCTTAACAAAAAGATTTGGATCTTGCAGTTTTCCTTGTACCTGTATCCTGCAAATTTACATATCAAACCATCGCAAAATCTGAAATAACTGACAGTAGTAATAAGTAATTTGAATAAACACTCGGAAAAAGCTTGATCATAGTGGAATACTATATTTTGTTCTTTTTTCGATCAAAGTCTCAAAGTGGAGTTGTTAATTTTCCGGAATGCTCCTTCACTACATAAGGTAGTGTTGACAATCAGCTTCAACAAAAAATAAAATATCACACTACCATTCTCAATTATTTAAAACAACTTTCACTCTATTGATTGGATTTCTTCTTAATTTAAGCAGAGGTATCAGGCTTGGTCTGCCAATAGCACAATAAAACACCTACAGCTCCTGACTTCATAACCTTGCAGTGCTGAAGATGGCATTTCATTTCAAAGTAGAGATCTTATGAAGGTGGGTGGCCATTTTTTAAAAAATTTTTTAAGTATTGATTTTTTTTTTGCAGAGCTTCGAGAACTATGAAGTTACTTTACTCTAAATGAAGTGATTTACAATGTGTTTTATGTATTTAAGTAAATAATAAAATATTTGCTGTCATGCAAAAAAATCTACTTAAATTTTCTCTTATTTAAGATGTAATGTTCTTTATATTGCGAATGCCCAAATAAATGTAATTATCTTGTTTTCGACAAGTACTGATCATCCTATAGAAAAAAAATGTTAAGGAGCTCTATACGTTATTAACCTAATGATTAAATTAGTATGCAAACCGCGGCATCACGTCGTATTTGTAAAGAAATAACGGATAAACAAATTATAGAACGAATGCTTGTTAACATACAATCTACTTAAACTTTTGAATAAGATTGATAAACATATGTTGAGCTATGCCTGTAAACTTAATTGGTTTTTAGGGTTCCATCTACAGAGGTGATGGGGGCTTCTCAAGGTTGTTGATAAAGGATCATACTGTCTATATTAGGTAGTCAGGTCATCGAACGGTAAGCCTGACCGCAAACCATTTTAGAAGATCTGTGTTGCATGCGGTAAAGAGAACACTTTTCTACGGGAGAAAACTTACTTGGGTAGTATATTAGGCCAAATTTCTTGCCTCTTACCATTTCTCCCCTTTGCTGGTGGCTATTAAAACTCGCTTCTATGGATGCCCCACAACCTTTTATTATTCTTTTTCTTGTATTCGTTTAATTGATTACTTTATTCTCATCCTGATGAAACTTAAATATTTATCACTGGACCTCAACTCAAACCAATTTACCAAAATCAAATGCAGAAACATAGGAGTCAAGAGGCAACACATAAAGAAACAACAATGTAAAGACCAAAACAAGCGCTGGATGAGATTGGACGTAAACACAGAAATCATCCAAACAAGCCCCGAATCAGAGTCAATGAATTATTATCTAAAGCTAGTTATCTTAGAGCTGTGACCATTTTTTATGACATTTTCCAGAAGTATTATTGATTATTTGAGTTAACTTCAACTGATTCTAAGTTCACAAAGAGTTAACTTGGACGAGAGGTTATGTCTGCACCCAACTGTATATTGTGTCGGTACAGATATTAAAACATAAAATAAATATGAAAAAGAAAATACATTTGTTCCGCCAATATAACAACAAATAACTTAATACCGAAGTTACTGTGAATTTACTTTCTGCATATGCGCATTTCGACAACTTATGTCTCATCAGTGCAGATAAAATCTAAACGTTTGGAAGAACATAAACTCAAAGATGTTTAAAAACTGATAGAGAACAAATAACCAATATGATCTAAATGTAAAACCAAAATCAGCTAAGGACAGAGCTTTGCGTGAGGGAGATACTCCTTAGTTTTCAATAAAATTCACAATTTTAGATATTGTAAGGTTCCAAAAATAATCGGCTTTCGGGTCAGCACCGAAGTACTGATTACTGGGCTGGTGAATACCCTCGGAGACTAACAGTCCACCAGCAGTAATTTAGATCAGGTTTGATAGAGATGATAGAGAACAAGCAACTAATATGATCTAAATGTAAAAGCAAAATCAGCTAAGTACAGAGCTTTGCATGAAGGAGATATTCCTTAGTTTTCAACAAAATTTACAAAAATCTAAATATTGAAAGGTTCCAGAAATGATCGGCTTTCGGGTCAGCACTAAAGTACTAACTTCTGGGCTGGTGAATACCCTCGGGGACTAACAGTCCACCAGCAGTGGCATCGACCCAGTGGTTATAAATAACTTAATACCGAAGTTACTATGAATTTACTTTCTGCATATGCGCATTTCGACAACTTATGTCTTTTAGCGCAGATAAATCGAAACGTTTGGAAGACCATAAACACAAAGATATTCATAAACCAAAATCAGCTAAGGATAGAGCTTTACATGAGGCTCCCCAGCTTTCAACAAAATATATAAATAATTAGATATTGAAAGGTTAAAAAAATAATCGGCTTTCGGGTCATCATCGAAGTACTGACTACTGGGCTGATGAATACCCTCGGGGACTAACAGGTCAACAGCAGTGGCATCGACCAATGGTAACCATAAATTCGAAAAACTCATAGAGAACAAACAACCAATATGATCTAAATGTAAAACCAAAATCTGCTACGAACAGACCTTTGAATGAGGGAGATACTACTTAGTTTTCAAAAAAAAATTACAAAAATTTAGATATTGAATACATCGACAAACGAATACCGAAGCAAGAACGAGGAAAGGGGAAATTCTTAAATCATAAATCCAAAATCACGGCAATTCAAGGTTCCAAAACGAGGACACAAAAACAATGACGTTAGACACAGAAAACAATGATGTTAGACAGATACATAGCACAGAAATAGAAATCATAACATCCAAAACAAAGTCACTCACAGTGTGAACTCTAGTGAAACTGAGAGTGACATCAGGTGCTCCGGAAGGGTAATCATGTCCTGGTCTGTGAACAGCACCCGTCACACGGTGAGTCAATCCAGGAAAATGTCAAAATCGGTAGTCAAATCAGGGAAGACGTGAATATAGCTGAAAATGTCCACTTTCATTTGAGATACTGACACATCATATCTTTCAATGATTTTGTTGTGACGGCCATAGAATATTTTGAGGGATGAAATTAACTTAGCTTGAACAAATCCCTGATTAAGTAGCTTTTGGATTGTTTTTGCTCTGTTCAAAACATCACTGTACAAACTACTTTCTCGAGGCAACGAAATGAAAATATTGAAGTTGGTATAAGTAGTTAAGACAACTATTTGGAAATACATCAAAACATAACTTAGAACTAGTACAAAACTAATAAATAAAGATCCTACGAGAAATACTGAATAAATCTGAAAGAGAGAGAAACTTCTTATTTTCTTAATCTTATAGAATTTTTAAAGTTAGAATATTGCAAGATCTGCTTTTTGGGCCAGAACCAAAGTACATAAATATTTGGCTTCAAACACAAATCTACCAGCACTGCAATTAACATGGGGTACTGAAGCAATTAAAAATTAAATTTGCAGCTACTTCAATATACAGTCAATATAACAGTTAACATCTACAATGGCCGAAAACAATAATCACATGCCACAATCCACAGGAGAAAACACAAAACTGTCTAGAAACAAACGAAAATAACGATAGGAACTCGGGATAGCCGGATTTGGTACCGACACTAGCAAAAGTTAGCAGGTATGGGTACCCAAACCTCCCATTTCTATATCCCGTTTAATATATATCAATGAGAAACATATAATTTCTGCTATTGCAAAACCCGGTCAAAGTAGAACGTTTGACGTACAAAATACCAAAACACAAGGCTGAGGTTACGGAGAGCAGATGAATTGTAAGGCCTATAAATAAAACAGACATTAAACGATGAAGAGAATCAAGTATAATGAAATCGACAGAAAATTATCTAATGAACAATACAATTTGCATTTTCTTGGAAAGTCAGATTCTAATTGAAAGAGGCGAACTAATGAGGACTATCGAAGGCAACGTACATTACCTACATCACAACAAAATACATCCATAGCAAAATTATGTTAGTTAAGATAAATAATAAGAACGTAACCCATTTTGTATTAGCCGTCATTTTGAAAGCCATCGTGTATATCATAAAGGTATCCGTCGTAAGGTATATCTTCAAAATTATTTGAAGAATCTTCAGATAATATAAACATTCAAGATAATCGCTTCCGTAATTCAACAAGAATGTAAGGAATTTTTTTACTCAAAAACCGAGCTGTATCAATCTTTATAGGTTAATTACAAATATAACGTCCTATCAGTGCAACCAAAAATGGAAATTTGTTGAAACGATATATAAGATAGGTGTGACATGTGTTATAAAATGAGAAAGCTCAGAATGACGGAAAACTACCCCATAATAATCTATCGAATATGATGACACAAGATAAACACATTTTTGTCATCAATGTCACTGATGTATGTCTGATATAGAGACGTCCTTAAATCTATTTTAGTTGCTTCAGTTTATCGGATGCGCAACTTAAATATTTATAAAATATTGTACTCTTTTGAGATTTTCCTTTTCGTTTTTAGATCCGGGGATTAAGTGTAAATCAAATTATTTTTATGGAAAAAGTACGTGTACTTGGTTACAAGTTCAGATTTTCATAAATAATACAATCTGACTTGATATATGAAAATAAATTAAAAATAATAATGTCATCTCTAAGATGTCCTTATTTTTTCTAATGGGCAACCATGCAGTAATTGGTAATAGGACCTTTTTTATAGTTTGAATGCAGGTATATGTAAATGTCATTTCAGAGTGATGCCCTTATATGAAAATAATTCTTAATTTAAATGCATGTAGTTCGATTTCTTATTTCGATTTCAACTCACTATATTATTTGTGCTTTTTCCGACTCACTGTCATTTTAGCTAGTTTCAATTTTTAAAAAATGGCACTAATACTAAATTTATATGATAAATTGTATCTTTCCAAAAAAGCCACATATTTACACACAAAATATTGAAAGTATAACAAGTTAACAGCGCAATTGGCAATTTTGAAATTGCAATTTAATCAAGTTCAATGCCTTGGTTTTTTTCACAACAGTTGTAAAATGTAGTAAACTTTTCTATCATGCCTCGAACTGTAAGTTTATGATGATGTCGTTGGGAAAGGGACAGCCTTTTCGGCCATTAAATAAATGTATGGTTGTCGTCTCATACGTTTTTGCAATTAAGTCACCATGATTAAACCTCAGACAGTATGAAACGCATTAAAATTAATTATACAAACACTTTCTATGATTTATTTTTTTAGGGAAGATGAAAGTTGAAAAAATGCATATTGTGGCTTACCCAATGATAGATCAACATGGAATGACACAGAAGGACTTTCAACCTTCTTGATAATATTGTTTCTCAATTCAATTGTAATATACCAAAAACAATAACTTGGTTTTTCAGCTCACAAATCAACTGTACTAAAATATCGACAGAATAAAGCATATGTAGTTACGTAAATACAAATCAAAGGCCAAAGCAAACACGAGAACACCGGAAGACGGAAAAACAAATACGAAACACATTCACAAAACATGGTGAACAAAAGGACAAAGTCTCTACAAATACATGGTAAAAAACAAGCAAAGGAACAACGCTTTTATTGTTGTTCTTCATCTTGAAGTCACCATGAGGCCTTCAACAATGAGCTTTGCTCATACCTCATAGTAAGTTTAAGACGGCCCCTAGCACCGGTTGAGCGGAATTTTTTGCTAATTGTCGAGCAACGCTACATCCATGTCTTTCTTGGTCATGGGTGCGGGATTGTCAACAAACATCAATTAAACTGGCAAAGTGCTCTTACAATCACTGTCATCCTTTGCCCAACAAAAGCACTAGTGTCTTAAGCTACTGGACAACTACAACATATAGACAAACACAGGGCACTCATCAAGTCGAATGTAAGAAAACTTGGGAAAAAAAGAATGTAAGAATACATGTACAGACGTCACAAATATAACACTAAAAAGGGTAACTCACGGTATGAACTCGAAAAAAACAGAAGTAATCTGTTGCTTCAAAAGGGTAACATGTCCTGCTAAACGTAAACGGCAACCGTCACATTGCAATTGACTCAATCCATGGTGACGTCTAAATTGGTAGTTGAGGCTGAACATATATAGCTTCTTAGAATTGATTACCTTATTCTCGTCCTGATAAAACTTGATTATTTCTCACTGGAGCTAAACTCGAACCAATCAATCAATCAATCAAAAACAAATGCAGAAACACAGTAGTCAAGAGGCAACACATAACGAAACAACAATATGAAGACCAAAACAAGCGCTGGTTGACATTGAAGCAAACATAGAAATGATCCCAACAAGCCCCGAGTCGGAGACCATGTATTACTTTCTCCTGACCAGAGCAAACAAAAACTGTTGAAGGTCTTTTGTTTTAACTTTACTGTTAATTTTGGAGGCTTTAGATGCTTTCAAACTTTTTGACAAACTGATTTTATAACTTAACGTTCTTAGACTATTAAATCCTGTTTCCCTTGTATATGCCTTTTAAATTGCCGTTACTAAATTTTCGATTGAACACTTGTTCTCAAATGCTTACCCTTCCGGAGCACCTGATGTCACTCCCGGTTTTCATGGGAGTTCACACTATGAGTGCCTTAGTTCTTAATGTTATCTTTTTATTTCCGTGCATTGTAGCTGTCTCACGTCCTTGTTTTGTCTTTGTTTTTATCTGTTACCGCTTCTGCCATGTCTTTGGACTTCGATTTTTGTAGTCATCGCTTCCCTTGTTCCTTCGGTATTCTACTGCCGTTGTTTGTTCTCAAAGTCAGAGGAGTAAAATTATGCACCATTTGCACTTTATACCGTTACTTGATTTTCCCATATATCCCAGGTTATAAAATAATTGCATCGTTTTTTTAAGTTTTGTAAATAGCAAATTCGAAGTGATATGCAATAATTTTATTCCTAGAAAACTTATTAAGTTAAGCATGGTAAGAAATTTCGATCACACCGCATTACTATGTGAAGCTGTAAGTGAAAAGATGATCATAGACAATGCTAGGTTCCAAACAATTTGTTTACTGACATTTCTTTTCACAACACAAACTGTTAACCAGAAACGGACAAATATATCAAATCTGATACAGACATCTATTTTAACAATAGCCAGGAAAATACTTATAAGTTTAGCTGAATCCGTTAAAACGCTATCAACTATGCATTAAAGTTAAAGTTTTCAACTTCTTATAAAATTGGGTCTCTAAAACTTCTTTTACATGTTTGGCTACTTTCCACAGTTTTACGACTTATGAATAACTTAAGGTAGTTCGATCCTAATAAAAATATCAGACAGAATTTTTTTCTTTTAAGATATTTTGTAGGTCTTAACCTATATGTTCCAAAAATAAAATAAAAATGATATGTCACCGATCATCTTTTCCTGTTATCTGGCTTTGAAAATCTGGCCAAATTCAGTATTTTTCAGCAATATTTACAAAGACCATATAGGGAACTGTGAGAACATGCATATTGTTTATCATTCATATAAAATAAATATCAGACATATTTTGTTTATTTTTTGATATTTTAGAGATATATACTTAAGCTATCTCTTATGCTGAAAAAATCTACATGTCACCGTTCGATTAAGAAAGTTATTTGATATAGTTTACGAAATAGACAATATTTACGGGAAAAGGGAGCTAATTCGCGGAAAAGTGTATGTCAATCTATTATGACGTCACAATGAATAGGCCAATACAGGATTATTCCGGCTTGAAAATCAAGTCAATTCCGCATCCGATTCGCGTTACACAAATGCGCCAATCGAATGTGCCGTGTATTAGTGTCGATCTACCTTAAGTCCAAATGAAGTTAACACATTTGGTATGTTTTGGTAAATCGTAAAATATTTGCTGTCGTGCAAAAAAAAATTCTATCGTAAATTATTTACTACCTTAGGGGTTTATATGTTCTTCATATTGCGAATGCTCAAATAAATGTAATTATCTTTTTTA
>MJUU01002035.1:8845-48689 GCA_002080025.1 Modiolus philippinarum
CCCCCCCCCAATTTTTTTTACACCCTCAATTTAAAAAAAAGTCAAATTGAATTTTTTTTTTGAAAAAGGGTATGATACAGGGCTAGCCATGCGATAAAGGGTGTGTGATAAAGGGTAAGTCATGCGATAAAGGGTATGCGATAAAGGGTATGACGTCATTGTGTGAATACGGAATGAACTTCATGCACTGTATCACATATTCAAAACGTCTGTATTTATTACTAAACATATAATAAAAAATAATAATAGTCAACTGAAACGACATAAAGAATATAGCTGTACAGAAAGAACAATACACTGGAATTACTTAAATGGTTCAAGTGCATATGATAATAAAATATCAACTTCAATTTCACTATTTAAGGAAAACTGTAGTTTATTAAAACAAGGCAGTCAATTTCAAAGTAATATAAAGCCAGAACATGGCAATTTTCAGTAATTAACGTGTCGTTCAGGCACGTATTTATTACAATATTTATGGAGTATATGATCTTTGAAAAAAAGGTTGATTGGTTGGTGTCACTGTTTTGCTGTGTAGAATGTTAGCCAGATTTATAACGTCCAAGCCTTATTGGAGAACTGAATTTTGATAAATGTCGGGTTATCAGGTTTGTTGGCTGGTGTGGTGAAAGGATTGAACAGTTTATGGTTGTATATATCCCAAATAATCGCTGTTAATTCGTATTCTAAGGAATGGCTATCTGTCACGGATGATGCTGAACATGTTTTGTAGAAGAAATCAAGTTTTGAAAGTGGCAAAGAATACAATTTTGTATGAATGTGATGAATGCCCAATTAAATGGTCTTGAACGGAAGAGGACCATTAATTGAAATGTCATGCAGACGTGGAGTAGTATATTGCATATGTCCATGACTACGCAGTCTGCGTTTGCGTCCATTCAATATAAAAATCACATTCACCGAACTGCATCCTGGACTTCACTGTTCTTTTTTTTAATACCCCTGCAACCGTTGAGTTTTGCGGTCCGTAATTCTTTGATCCAGTAATCCTCTCTTTCTAGACGGTAAAGGGTAGTGCTATTGCTTTATGGTAAATTTTCTCGATAATCCTGATTTTCATGTTTACGATTGAATGGTCAGGTTGGCTGACATGTGCGTAAACATGTTGGGTCTTGTTGTCCTTGTCCGCACTTTAGTTTGTTTTATTTCACTTACTTAAATTAATCCACAAATAGAACACTCTAGGCCGTAAATGAGATTCTTGGAGGAGCAATTCAGACCGTCAAAAGGTTCTTGTACAATTAAGTTTTGTTTTTGTAAAATGTTGAAATATTTGTTCAGGACGTTAAAAATGATCATTAAATATATTACCTCTGACGCTTTAATGTATGTAATAACGTTAAATTCAAACAAATTAAGACATTCCAAAGATTTGACCTTGAAACCAATTTTGGGTTCAAATTTTCTATTTCTGTTAGTACCCTGTTTAAAAGAGTATACATTTGTTTTCAATAGTTTTTAAATATTCTTTTTTCAATAATTTTGAATGCTCTTAACTTATATAATACGTTTGAACGTTTTTAACAGAATAAATAAGAACCAACTATTGTGTATATAAAAGTATAATTTAACATGATTAAAACTGAACATGACATCTAAAATTCTCTTTTGTGCTATTGCTTATTGTACAAATGAAATAAAAATCATATATTTTTAGATGTGTTGTAATGAGTATGCCTTAAATACCTTTCATCGTGAAACTTCTTAACATTGCACTGGCTATTAATGTTAGCAATATTCCCAAAAGGGAACACTAACCTATTAGCTTTCTTGGATCGTTCTTTTGGTGTGATTTTAAGTCATTTACACATGTGAAAATTTCAAAAGCTTTTATTGAATATGTCATCTGCAAATAGTTGATGGATAAATTGAAAACAAAGTATGATTTTAGGTTAAATACAAAATGTAGCTCATGTTGAAATATAAGGTGTAAAAATTGATTGTCGACTAGTAATCGTTAAAGAGCCTTACTTAATTTTTATTTCCTGCCACACAAGCAGGGTGTAATGCAATACCCACAATTGCTTGTTCTTTCCTCCATACCCCCGAGAGTTTCCGACTGATACACTATATGCTTCAAACTTTTCAATAAATTTAATACAACCTTGAAAATACAAAAATAGGTAAATTGTCATTTTATACATCTACATTCTACTCGTTATCAATTTGTATTGACTTATGCATTTTTTCGCTTGTATCTGGTAATATTGTTGAATCCAGTATTTTGCATTTTACTTCAAGCTAGTATTATGTTATTATATCCAGTATTATTTAGTTTAAGCCGGTATCCTTTTGTTGTATGCAGTATTGTATTGTCTTATCCAGTAATGTATTGTCGTATCCAGTATGAGTTGTATCAAGTATAATATAGTGATATCCATTGATGTTTTATAATATACAGTATTTTCATACTTTATGCGTGGAGTAGCATTTTGATAATCGTAATCCTGAAAATGATGTAAAACTTGCAGAATTTAATTTAGTATGAATTCCCGGTGTCATATGGAATTTTGAACCCCCCAAAAATTTACCCCGGGTTCAAAATTGCCAAAATTAAGAAAATTTAGAAAATTGGGCCAATAAGACAAAAGTGCAAATATGACTAATATTGCCACCCCTGTAGGCCACCAGCCAGGATATCATTTGGACTCTTGTTTTTGAAATGCTAAAATAATTTTATTGAATCTCCTCAAGACCGTACCAAAACTTGACATGTGGCTGCAAAGATTGATGTTCTAACAGGCTAAACTTGTACTGTAGCATATTGAAGTTTGCCAGGTGGATTAATATTGTTTACCTGTATTTAAAGCTAAATGTCAAACCTTGTGCATGTTTAAATAATGTTTTGTCCTTATCACAATAAATTTCCAAAATTGATTGATTGATTGATGTTTTACGCCAACTTCAGTAATATCTCAGCTATATTGTGGCGAGAACTGTTAAGTAATTTGAACAATTATAATAAACATGTAAAATATCAATATAAAACCATTAATATTGTGTGTCAAATACCACATCAGGTAAACACTACCTGTTCCCTACGGTTTTTACCACAGGAACTGACTTGTTTACCGACGTCTGACTGTATTCCATGCAGTTTATTATTTATTTGCAGATCCCATTTGGCCTGCCATAACTTTAAAATGTATTTAGCGATTACAGGCTTCATGTCAAAATTTAATCCTTAAATTGAATTTGCATTTTTTAATATTCCCTTCAGTTCATCCCTTACCGATAATATGCACAAAATTATCAAAAATGTTTTGGAGATGAAGTTGAATTACGGAAAAGTATCCAAAATAATCTTAAATTAGTTAGTTACTTAACTAAAACAAGGTTTAGCTTTAGTAATAATAAATACCCCATTTCTCCAACAAGTCTTCTGCCTGTTTGATCAGCTGATGTTCGTTTAAAAAAAGATTTTATTTTTGCTTTTAGCTGACTTCGCTGTATAGAGACTTGGATTTGGAGTTTTGCCTCATATCTCTCGTAGTTCTGACGGATGGTCTTGTCAGATGGGTTTGCCTTTGTCAATCGTCTACATTTTGCGTATATTTCAAATTCAGGGGTGCTGCCTACAATACCTTTGATGATATATGCAGTTGTGGCCACTTCCCTGGTTTCAAGGTGAGATTTTGAAAAGTATTTTCGAATAAAACAACAAATATCAAACTTGTAGTAAAAAAGAAAATAAAAAAAAAAAAAAAAAAAATGGAAATTTCAGAAACAAAAAAGTTTCTTTATTTGCATCCAAAGCAGACAATAGGTACTAAATTTATTGCTTCAATTTGCAAATTTCGAATTCAGATACTGTACTTGCGTAGAATGTTAGTGAAGTTTAAATGAATACTGACATGAAAGAAGAGATTTTCAGTACATGCACATGGAACCAAAATCGTACAAATATTTGTTCTGGTTAAGAAAATAGAACAAAGCATTTGAGTTGTTGGCTTTTGTATATTATTGTACAGCAAGTGAATAATTACATACCAGTCGGTAGAAAAGCTTCCTTTTACTGTCATTGGTCTCGGTCGGTGTTTTAAAACACAGAAAACAAAAAACATGAAAACGTTTGTGTGGTAGATTAAATTTTGTGTCACTTGCTGTTAGAAAATTCGACTATAGGTACAGCAAAGCCACCATAAATTTAGACATCGTATTTTATTTGATTTTACTGATTATTCGGATTTCGTTTAATATCTTGCTGCGCTCGCGTAGCTCTTTATAAGTTGGTTGTTGAAAGTTAAATTCTATTTTTTTTCTATTTTATAAAGACCCAAGTTTTTCACAAATTGTAAAGGTGCAGAAGAAAATCTTTTTTAAAATGTTAAAAAATATATATGTTCGTAGACAAATACAAATGTATGTTTTAATGTCTTTACGCTTCCATATTTAAGATAAAGTACCTGGTAATTCCTTGATAATGGAGAGACATTTATTCTTGTATGATTGACATTTTTCATTCCTTTTCAGAACTAAAAGAAACTGAATTTAACTTGAATTAGATATATGAAATATAGGAAAGTTTGTTTTTGATACTGACTTTATCATGGCCAGTATCAAGCAAGCCCGTTAGGACAAGCTTGATGCGTTACGCCTTGATAAAGCCTGCATTAAAAAAATGTTGTGTGGTTCTTTTATCCGTTGTTCACAAAATTTAAATAAGAACTCTATACTAAATTCAAATAATATTAAATTATATTTAAAAAGTGAACCAACGCCTAGTAAGTCTAATTTCGTAAGAACCTCCTCTCATTAGAAGTATTATAAATTGAAATAAGCTAAAATTTCTGTTTTAGCATGGTTAAAACATTTTTATTGCAATAATTATATATGCCTTCTTCATCAGTTCAACGATGACGATGACGCCTATAAACACAATGGATAGGTACATGCACTTGACGTCTTGCCAAGTGACCAGTTATTTTTTTTTTTATATCACAGCCCGTTCAGTGATACTGACATTATCAGGGAATGCAGATCGAAGGAAATTCATACAAGCATTTACCATTGTAATTTTAAAACCATTCTTCAGTTGAACAACCAACAAACAAGTCGTTGAAAAATTAATTTCTGTAATTCTAAGAGCCATGAAAACAATTTTTATAAATCCAAAAAGCCATGAAAATAGAAACCAATTTCTTTCCTGAAGATGGATAGTAAAGCAAAAAGCAGATTTAAATTTCTATTGTTTAAGTTTTCTGTCAGTTTTTAACATCTTTTTAGTTTGTTAAGAATTAACGTGCACTGAAGAGATACAAGTTGTCGAAATGCGAATATGCAGAAGATAAATACACAGTAACTTCGGTATTTAGTTATTTATAAAAGTCTTTCCTGGGTAGCAGCACCAGATCTTTGTTCTACATTTTAAACGTGCACAATGAAAACAAAAATGTATTTGAAATAATACTTATTGAAAAAATCTGACCAATAAACACCATGTTATTTCAGTGGATGAACAATCAAAAATGTATGCGAAGGTTAGTAAAATAAGCTTTACTTAGTACCTTCTACAATTGCTTTGTATTGAACATAAATTTTTACATAGAAAATAAACGATCAGAGGTTTTCGTCAACAAATAAAATCTTTCATTTCTTTTTCACAACAATAATGATCGGAATTGATTATACTATAACTAAACCGAGATTCTGATGATCCTGATTATGATGATCCCAAATATTCAGCGAATGATCGAGTAACACAGTTATTCACGTAGTGAACTACATTAATGAGTCGAATGTGTTGGATAATTAGACTCTTGGATTAGTTATAGTTATTCTTAGAATGAAGTAGGGAACATAATTGCAGTTAATTATCATTTTTATTTCACCGAGAAATTTCAATCTGTCACTGCAGTCTATATAATAACGTTTATATAGGATTTGTACTTCTTTTGTGGTTTTGTCTGTTTATCAGCCTCTTTTCCCTTACTATAAATATTTTGTTGTTACTTGTAATGTTGCAAGAATTATATTTGTTGGTCATATCCATTAGTATATTTCTGATGATAGGTTTATGAATTTCTGAAGTATGTATGTGTCTAACGATTGTATCTGAAATATAATTATAGTTTGGACTTGAGCTGTTTTGTAAAAATCTAACAAACTCTTTCTTGGAAAAAAATAGTATAAAAATCTGAAGAGGCTGAACATTGAAAGTTGGATCACAAAATTAACACTCAAAATCTTATAAAAAGCACTTTAGCACATGTGCCAAATGAACTTTATCCAAGTTTTTAAGCTTCATACAAAATGTGCATTGGTAAGCATTTTATAGGCAAGTGAAACTACAATAAATTGTGAGTCTTCCATGGAAAATGTGTGTCGCCTGCACTGCCCTTGTAAAATTTGATTGGGGAAACTCTTGAAAGTAGGTAAAAAAGTAATAAATGCCCTACAGACCTTGAATCAGTAAGTGGTTATTGGACCCCATACTTAAGTCATATACAAAATTTTAAGTGGCTGTGATTTGTAGTAGCTGAGAAAAGTGTTACAAAATATTTTACCATTTACAATATTTGCCAAATAATATTCCAAGTCAGTATACAGGAAGTAGATGTCCGACAGGCCTAGAATTGGTAAGCGGAAAATGGGACCTCAACCTAAAGTTGCATACAAAATTTCCAGTGGCTGTTATTTAAAGTTGCTGAGAAAAGTGTTAGGAAATTTTTTACTATTGACAGTATTTGCTGAAAATAATAAAGTCGATAAACAGGAAGTAGAAGTCCGACAGGCCTGAAATTAGTAAGCGCAAAATGGGACCTCATACTGAACTCATACACAAAATTTCAAATGGCTGCGATTTATAGTTGCTGAGAAAAGTGTAACGAAAATTTTTACCATTGACAGTATATGCAGAAAATTTTCTAAAGTCAATAAATAGGAAGTAGATGTCCGACAGACCTGAATTATTTGATAATCACAATATGGGACCTCATACTTAAGTCACATACATTCCTACAATTGATAGCAAAGAGGAAGCATCGGTTGTATAACCGCAAGATCTGTTTCGGAGTTCTAGTCTCATAATTTTGCAAAGAAAACAATTGGAGATAAGAACCCAAAAGAAGAAAATGTACAACAACTCGTCGATTCATTAGCAGAGATTACCAATATAGCCTACCTTCCATTTGTTTCTAAACGGTCTTGTCGGTAAAATGAGATGATAATTCCAAAATAATATTTTGTATGACATTTCAAAGGTCGTGTAAATGTAATACTTTGTAGATTGATGTTATTTGCTTGAATAGTTGGAATCATCAATGCTGGTGGCCAGTTTACACCATCTAATAAACTAGATAGTGTTTCCTGTAGCTGTAGTCTTGTCTTATCTGTGGTGTCTATATCTCTTGCATTTAGTTCGTTGATCAGATCATCTTTTTCAAGTTCTGAAATGGATTTAGATTGTCGTGTTTAAGTTCCTGAATGCCCCTCCTGGTTACAAAAAGATCACATCTCTCTTGCAATGTCAAATTTTCGGTCTTGTAGCATCTTACTAGATTTCCATGTTTATTGGAAGGGATTCCATCTCTTTGTTGTCCAATTTTAAATTGACGAGCAGGACCATTACCAGCGAAAACATGCATTTCATCGTAAATTTCCATGTTTATTGGAAGGGATTCCATCTCTTTGTTGTCCAATTTTAAATTGACGAGCAGGACCATTACCAGCGAAAACGTGCATTTCATCGTAAATTTTGATATCTTTAAGTTCAGATCAGTCGGTCACGATAAGTTGGCCAGGTCTTAGTCTGGTTTGGGTAAATGATGATTGCTCCACGTCTGTACTGTTTAATTTTCCGAATATGTACAATTAAGGTGTTTCACTACGCTCTCAACATTAACTTGTTTCTTGGATGGATATTTCTGTTTGAAATCGTCGTCTGCCGAGTAGTGTGCTAGATCATACAGCGAAGATAATGTTGTGACTCCGAATTCCCCACCCCCTTTTTGTCAGTTTCAACAGTAAATGAATTTCCTGTATGCCAGATAATTTCAGGTTATGGTTCGAAGTGTTCATATGACTTCTAAAAATGTTGTTTTATTCAACTTTGGTCAGGTTACAGTTTCTAAGTCGGATATTCTGAAGTATGTAATTTTCACATTTGCAATAGTGGCAAACCTAATTATAAATTTTTGGATAGATGGCACTCAATTGTTGTATGATCTAGATTTGTGTATGTCACTTTCAATTCATTTTAAAGCTAGTTAGGCTTGTTTAAAAGTTCTGTCGACAATCATAAACCAGTGTCACCAAGAATTACCGGTAAACAATTTTGGGTTGTTACTATTAAAATATTCACCTTTTCAGAATGTGGCAAAGTTATTCACGTTATTCCAGTCCAAAGTAATTTATCAGGTATTGAACTTATCTATAGTGTCTAAATCGCTGTTGTTCCAGCAAAATCTTGTACTGATTATATTTTCAGAAGACATTTTGGGAATTCCCTTAGTTATATTATGACTTCTGATTGGTTGGCCTTTGTACAAATTGGACAGGTTGCGTATAGATAGCCAAGATGGAAAGCGGCAAAATTTAAAATAGATAGAAATAGTGAAGTTAGTGAAAAGCACCAGAAAATGTTGGAGGTAGCAAATTATATATTAAAGTAAGTAAAAATTGACTTTAAATGTAGTAACATTTAATAGGGACCAACATTGTTGTTTTTAGCCAAGAAAAATATAACAATTTGAGGTGGATGTTATTGGTGACAAGCCTTTGGTGCAAAAACTTGGTGATAAAGATTGATGTAAATAACTAGGTAGCAGTGATTGAAATTGTTATTTCATTTGGAACAAATATTTGATGGAAATTTTTGTTTGTAAATTAGAAAGACAACTTTGGTGAAATTACATAGGTGCAAATTATATTTAGGTGACATTAGCTTTGTGCAAATAACATGGTGACTTTTGAATAGTGCAGATAGCTTGATAGTACTCGCTTTAATTGATTTTTCAAGTGGTAGAAATCTTTAGTACAAATATTTAAAATTAATAAGAAACAAGCGTTGAAATTAGATTGGTGCAAAATAGCCTGGTGAAAACAGCCTGGTGAAAATAAGTTTGGTGCAAAAAGCATTGGTGAAATTTGCCATGACTGTTATTTGGTGCAAATGCTTTTAAAGTAATAAGAAAACAGTGAAACTAGATAGACAAGATTAGCTTGGTGACATTTGAAGACGTGCCATTTTTTTGTGACATTTGAAAGGTGCAAATTGCATGGTGACATTTGAAAGGTGCAATTTGCCAAACAGTATTCAGTAATGATTTGGAGTAATTGTCTGGGTGACACTTTCCGGATGAGAAATATTTAACTTGGAGTACATGTTGGTGTAGACAAAAACCAGATTGTTGAAATATAGAGTTTGCTTGAATTGTGCGGTTATCCTCTATTAGTTTCAAATAGATAGATTAGGGCAGTAGTTAGTATTTTGGTTCCCATTGGCAGTGTACCAATCCAGATGCAACCCCGCACAGGAACCGTTATCTATATATTGTTTTAATAAAGTATTTGAACTTTTATTATTATTATATCATCCTTAAAGGACAAGGCGCAATAAGGGGCCGATTTTGCCTATAATTTCAGAGGTTTTTAAAGTTGCACCTAAATATTTTCTTATAGTTTGTTTGAAGTTCAGTTCCCACCAAAGGAAAAAATACAAAATTTTGAACCCATGACGTAATAGTAGGTACAGTTCTGACGTCATGTTTTAGCTGCTTTTGGACGTTTTTATTGAAAAACAAGGAATTTGGCATATTTTCGAACGGTTTTCTAACCGGAAATATAGAGCGCATTCAAAAACCAATTAGATAATTTACAAACTTGTTAGTACAAATGCGTTAAATCTCCCATATAAATATTTTTGTGGTTCTTGCATGCGCTCTATGTTTCCTCTTAAGAAAAAGTAGTCAGAATTTGTCAAATTTGACATTTTTCGACAAAATGTGCAATTTGTTCCATTTTCTACACTAAAAATTTCTGTAATCGTACATCAATACTTGAGTATATTTCCTGTTAACTTTCAACCCATACCCATAGAACATTTTAACAAAAACTATTGTGAATTTAGGTTTTCTTATTTTTTAGGCCAAATAAGGCCCTTACTGCACCTACTCCTTTCAAAACGATGACATATATACAGCTTGAATACCCTTCTTACTGTAACATGTCTAACTAGGTGGTGTAAACTGGACGCCAAGCTATATATTTTATATGTTTTTATTTCTATCCCTTTTCTTGTATCTCTTTAGTTGTATCGCTGTGTTTCTCAGGTGGCCGACTCCAACACCCGAGGGGAAGCGTTGCAATTTAGTGAAGCAGACATAGGAATGATTCAATATGCTATAATAATTCTTGCTACGGTGCAATTTTTTCTCCAATATAAAGTTCACGAAATTAAATTTTCTGTCTAATGTCTTGCTTAAGAAGTGCCGACTGTCTAGGCGTTGGAATAGTTAACTTCGAATTTCGCACTTTATAACCTATTTAACTTTCCCAATTCTTCTCAAATAGTAACTATCACAGATTCTGTGTATTAAATTTGCTTGTGTTGATATTGTTGGCCTTTAAAAAGTTTAAAAGGACTTGGCCAGCATTGGCGGAAAATTTGACATTATATTGTATAGCTATTGCTGTCAAATTGATTTTTGATCCTGTTGGTTTTGATTTCATTTCTTCCAATCCTTATCAAACTGGTATGAAGTGAATTAGCCTTGGTGTTTCTTTATCTGTCTTTTATCTGTCTGCTTTTTCCGGATTTCGGTGTTTACACGTTGTTTGGCATTTTTGTACTTTCAAAAAGATTCCCTGGTCTTATCCTGTCGTGTTCTCGAAATAATTAGGGCCCCGCCATGAAATGGCAGCGCCTTATAGTAATCAGCCTGTCCGTCCGTCTGTTCGTCAGCGTTTTCTATGTAGTACGGTAACTCAAGATTACCTTCACCGATTTTTATTTTTATTCTCAAAGTTGAACTTGACCAAAGGAAGCTCCCTTTCGTTTTTGAGGAAAATCAGAAAATAATGTTTGGGGAAAAACTTCGTTTTTATATAAAAAAGCATATTTTGAGAATTAGCTCTATGTCGTACGATAACTTAAGAATGCCTTCAGGAATTTGAATGATTTTGATACTCAAAGTTAGACTTGACCAAAGAAAGCTCACTTTTTGTTCTTGAGGAAAATTAAAAAATGAATTTTGGGAAAAAACTTCATTTTTATATGAAAAAAGCATATTTTGAGAATAAGCTCTATGTTGTACGATAACTTAAGATTGCCTTCAGAGATTTCAATGATTTTGAAACTCAAAATTAGACTTGACCAAAGAAAGCTCCCTTTCATTTTGAGGAAAATCCGAAAACAGTTTTGAGGAAAAAAACTTAGTTTTTGATGAAAAAGTGCATATTTTGAGAATTAGCTCTATGTCGTACAATAAATTTAGACTGCCTTCAGGGATTTTAATAATTTTGATACATGAGGTTGGTAGTGACCAAAAGAAGTTCCCTTTGTTTTTGAGGAAAAACCGAAAACAATTTTTTGGGAAAAACTTAGTTTTTATATGAAAAAAAGCATAGAATAAGCTCTATGTTGTATGATAACTTGAAATGCCCTTCACAGATTTTTTGTAAGTTTTATGCACAGTATTGGACTTGGCAAAAATTGTTTTCTGATTCCAAAGAAACTCCTCAAACAGGTTTTTCGGACACACAGGGGGGGGGGGGGGGGGGGGGGGGGGGGNGGGGGAGGGGTGCTTCTGACTTTGTCAACATTCTAGTTTTGATGATGATTAAAATATTACATCATTTCCTCCATCTGCAGAATGTTCTCATCCTATTTCTTCAGATCTCCTGGCATCTTTTGGTGTAATTGGCGGAGAAAGGGCAAGAGAGTCTGCCATTGGTCGTGGAAATTTCATTTTGAGTTCTTTCTCCACTATGGGTTGTATCATTGTCATGATAGATTTTAAAACTTTAACTCCTTTTTGATTGCTGGTACCTGTAGGTGTTCTCTCGGTCTCAATCAATTTTGTTATTCCTTTTCATAATTATTTTGGGCATTTTCAATTGTTGGATTAACTGAGTTGTGTAAATAAGAAAATTCCAGATGAAGTGTATTGCAAGGATTGCAGTTTTGAAGTTGATGTTTTTGCTTTTCAGATTCTGAAGAGTTTTTTCCCAATTAGTGAGAGAGAAATGGTCTGTAAATGATTTCTTTTCCCCTGATTTGTTAAAAATTTTCCCCTTGTTATCTGTCAGTGAGGTTTTTTTGTAGTCTTTGGGTGGTTTTTTCCTCATCTATATGCATCTTCGGATAATTTGTCATGAAGCTATTGTAAAGTTGAAAGCGGTACTTGTTATTGAAATTACTTGATAATATGGGAGGTCTGTTTTTCTGAATTTTACTTGTTCCACCAATTAATTGTAGAGAGATACTTTGTACTCTTAGCCACAATTACTTTACCAAAGTTGCAGAAATTCATTTTTCAATCTGTTAGATGTTGACTAAAATAGAAAAAGTCATGAATATGATGTCTTATGTTTATTTTGATTGATTGATTGATTGTTGTATAAAGCCAACTTGAGCAATATTTCAGCTATATCGTGGCGTGACCTGTTGACAATATTCTAAATATACAGTTAAAAAAGTCACTTTAAACGTATTGCTATGTACAAGTAAAAATGATTTCGAAAAGATAAAATCATATAATAGGCATTTTAAGAAAAATAGATCAAATTTGATGAAATTCAAAAATTGAATAATATACTTATATTTTACTATACACATTAACAGCTTTAAAAACATGAATAATTTTGTCGCCAGCGACGTTTGTAAATTATTTTTTAAGAGAATCAGCTGTATAAAATGTGCGACGTATGTCGACATCATCGACACAGTTAAGTAAAACATGTTGTATTGTGAAAGGTTTCAAGAAATTAATGTTTGTCATTCCCTATTTGAATAGTATATTGGTCAAATTTTAGTAGTAAGCAATTAAAATATCAAATTCAATAAAAGTATACTTTTTCTTCACAAATTACTGGTCGGAAGCCACAAAGTATAGGAAGTCTTCAAGGGGCATTACTCAATAACCTTTCACACCTCTGAACACATACTTAAACTTTCGCTTGAATTTAAAAAAAATCATATTTACCAAGTGTTGAGGTTGTATTAAGGGGGTAGACCTGGGTAAGGCCAAACTTTTCAACTCGTTTAATTTTTCAAATATTTACAGTTTTTAAACTATAAATGTTCATATAAACTTTCCTGGAACAGAAAAAGATATGACGAAACGAAATTTTGAAAGAAGGGTTAAAGAGTGCTCGCCGCTAAACTGCCGGCTAGCTCAAGGAATCTAGTCTGCTGGTAAATCACTGTCGCACTACGGAAGAAAAGTCAAACTGAAAACTCCCCCCGAAGGGTTTGGTAAAGAGTCTTCATGTATTTCAGACATCGACAGTATCAGTGAGTATATATATATATATATAAAGTTTTCAGGTCACTGGAACCCAAAGCCAATTTAACAGATTTGTTCAGAATGTAATGATCAGTTAAATCTATGTTTAATAATACTTTAATATACACAATATCAGTTCGTTCTGATTTATTCTGTTAAAAGCGTTCAAACTTATTATATAAGTTAAGAACATTCAAAATTATTGAAAAAAGAACATTTAAAAATTATTGAAAAAATATACTCTTTGAAACAGGGTACTAACAGAAAAAGAAAATTTGAACCAAAAATTGGTTTCAAGGGCATAACTTTAGAATGTCTTAAGGTAGGTGGGTTCTCCAAATTTGTTTCCATAGATTTCTTTTTATCTTTACAGGAGAGTTTCCTTATTGTATTAGCATTGAAATAAAAAAAAAATTTAAAAAGGGGGCGGGGGGTCACCGTGTTCGTTTTTAAAATAACTGATATCAAAATAATCAAATATTTCTTATGAATATATTGGGAAAAACAGGTATATTGTTGTTTTCTTTAAAATTATTCCATAGATTTCTTTCTACTTTACTCATGTCTTAGCACTTTGAACATACTTTCAAAAAATATAAAGAAAAATGGGTGTCACCGACTTTGTTTTCCATGTAATCTCTTAAATGTGAATTTTCATAGTGATATCTATGTAAAACATTTTTATCAGATTATCTCCCTTTTCAAAATATTCTCTTCGAATTTATTTAATTATCAAGTTACCATATCCCGTCTAATTAGATAAACACATGCAAAATCAAGTACTTGTAGGTCCTTTGCATTTTGTTAAATGGGTATAATATTAATTCAATCAATACAAATAAAAATATTTGCATATTTAAAAAGCAGTTAATACCATAACAGCATGAATAACAAATTCAAAATGGCGGAAGACTACCGGTCTACCTTAATTGGTTTAAATTTAACCTAATTACATACATTAAAGCTTTAGAGGAAATATATTTATTGATCCTTTTGTCCGTAATGAACAATAGTTCAGCTTTTACAAACAGAACTTATTGAAAAAGAACCTCTTGGCGGTCTTCAGAATCTCATAGTGCTCTATTTGTTGATTAATTTATGTATGCGAAATAAAAAAAAAACTTATGTGCGGATATATATACAAGGTAAAGGACAACAAGAACCAACACCAACCTGACCATTCAAGCATAAACATGAAAGTCAGAATTATCGAGAAATTTACCATAAAACACTTATTCTACACTTTACCGTCTAAAAAGGGAAGAATACTGGAACAAAGAATTATGGGCCGCAAAACCCAACGATTGACATGGTAATACAAAAAGAACATCTGTCAAGTCCAGGATGCAGTTCGGTGAATGTGATGATTATATTGAATGGAAGCCAACACAGACTGTGTAGTCATGGACATATGCACTTTACTACCCCACGTCTGGACGATATTTCAATTACTGGTCTTCTTCCGTTCACGACCATTCCATTAAGCATTCATCACATTCACACAAAATTGTATTCCTTGCCACTTTCAAAACTTCATTCCTTCTACAAAACATGTTTAGCATCATCCGTGACTGATAGCCATTCCTAGAATACAAATAAACAGCGATAAAAGTGACAACAAAGGTCCGAATCGACCAAAGGAAGAGACCAGTAGGAAAATCCGTATTACATTCGACTGAATCAGGGGAACACAATCCGACACAGAACATTTTTGGCAAGCCGTCATATTCCCGACTTGGAACGGGCATTTTATATTTGGGATATATACAACCACAAGCTGTTCAATCCTGTCATCATGTAAGCCAACGAACCTGATAAACGGGCATTTATCAAAATACAATTCTACAATTAAGGCTTGAGCGGGTATTGCGTAATTATCAAATCGACGACTTTTAAAGCCAAAACAACTAATTACGCTTGCTCCTCTTCCTTATTTAATAACAGTCTAGCATGACACGCAATAAATGGTGACCTAGATATCGTAGACAAACTCGAACTACGAGATATCCTCTCAAAAGGCCCAAAGCACATAAACTGGAAGTACATCTTCAAGATTTTGATAGACGCAGTTGAGGACTATGCTAGGACGTTGGCAGAGAAAGAGGACGTGGAGACATTGTCCAATTGTATCAGGTCCATAAAGTCATTAAGTTTGAATCGCATCCGGCGCTTGAAAACAACAATGAAATTCAGAAATCCCAGTATATTTGAAGATTCCCTCTTCCTAAATGAAAATTACGTCGTTGTCCCTGATGACAAAGCTTATAACAAAATACTGCTCATGTTTAAGAAAAACTCAACTTCCTTGTGAAGGAGATGTGTTTTCATAGTTCATCAGAAAACCCCATTTATATCCCTTCTACAATATCGAGGGATGAGATTGTTGAAAATCACACTTCAGTTTTAGCTGCATCCTTTGGCATCAAAGCCGAAGATTATCGAGGGACGAGATTGTTGAAAATCACACTTCAGATTTAGCAGCATCCTTTGGCAACTAAGCCGATGATGAAACTATTAACCCCCTTACAACTACCGGGAATCTAAACTTCACAAGAATCAATACAGAGATTCATTGTAAGGTCGTCGAAATGCACCGCTAAACCCCTTTCACAACTCGTGACTACTTTATTCACCGTAGTCAGAGATGTCCCGAAAAAAAAATACGGTAATAAAGCTTACCAAACGAGCAGCGTGCATCTTAAAAATTCCAATGATCTCTCAGAACGGCTATCCTCAACCACGAAACAGTAATTGCACATTTTATACATCAATATTTCTGCACTAAAATGGAGAACGTAGATACACATTTGTAGTAGTAGGGAAAGACAAAACATATTTTGTCACGAACCATACTGATTTAAATAGTAAATACATAGAGACTGACGTAATCAAGATGTCAAAAGTTTTAATCGACAATGTTTTTGTCGAATTTGGACCTATTGGAAATAACTGTAGCTGACTTTTTCCCACACTCGTACGAGACCAAGGTTTTGCAAGAGCTTACACAAAGAAAACAAAAACATTTAGCCCAGTCCTTTTAATTTCAAATTCCGCTACATAGACAATGTAATGTCACTCCAAAATCCAATATTCAAGGAATATTTACATCAGATCTATCCCAAATGAGCTTGAATTTAAAGAAACTACTGATACACCGAATTCAGCTTTGTACCTAGATCTTTTGTTGTATATTGGCGGAGATGGACGTTTGAAATATAAGCCATTTGAAAAGCGATATCTTCAAGTTCCAAATCGTGAACTTTCCCTTTCTAAGCAGTAGTATGTCAATTTTAAAGCTGATTCGTTACTGTAAACCTTTGTTTTTAGAATAGAGCAAAGACACTGCTCAGTCAGGGAATTGTTTAGCCTTTGTTACTTTCATCCCCAAGAAAATCTATGGTTATCACCATAACATCATTGCAAGATATCACGCGACGGTGTCCCATATGAAAGGGGACATTTTCCGCTAGATTTACGTCTTCCTGATTTGATAATACGAATTTTGACTTTATCTAATAAGCTTGACTAAATGACAGTGTTATGGGTGCTGTTAATAGAGCAAGACATGCTTACCCTTTCGGGGCACCTGATGCCACTCAGTTTCATGGGGTTACCTTGGTTTTGAATGTATTTTTATTTCTGCGTTTTGTTGCTGTCTTACGTCATTTTTTTTCTCTATTAGGCGATGTAATTGGACTCAATTTTTGTAATTATCAATCCTTCGATGTTTACTTGCAAATCATACAGTGTAATTTTAATCTTATGAGCAAATCGTTGAATATCTTATAGGCACGATAATAACGACTAGGCTGTAAAACTTAAACTAAATATGCAAATGTTTCGAATATTTTCTTAAAAAAAAAAGATATAACTACTTGAAATTTATGTAATAAAGTTTGATGCATTACCTCTAGAGCTATTTAGGTACAGCTATGAAAATAATGTCTCATTGTTATTTGAAAATAATTCCCTTAAAACATTGGGATTATTTTAACTGCATATGCCAGCCATGGCCAAGGTGAGCGATACAGGCTCTTGAGAGCCTCTTGTTACATTCTGTATTCTTTTAATTTTCAATTCAGGGGAAATGTAAATCGAGATTCCTGTATTTAGGATATTTTTTATATAAATATAATTATAATCCATTTCGGAATGGACTTTGCGTGATTTTTGTCTTTTTACTAAATAAGTATGGATAACAAAATAAAAAAGTTACTGTAGAGGAGTAGAGCCACAAAGGACCAAAAATGGCCCAGTATTATGACCAAAATTCAATTGTCACATATTAATGTTAATAGGTCACCATTTCCATCCATATGTATCTAACGTTACGTATGTGTTTCGTACTCGGATTTCGATGACGTCATAATGGGTTACGACGTTTGACGCTTGCGCAAGTATGGAGATAGATTTTGAGAGAAATCTATATATTTCCAACATATTTTCTCAAATTTCAGTTTGGCCACACCCTTCGACCAAAATATTTTATCTTCAACGAATGGAAAACAATTATAAAAGTAAATTCAAATGAGTGTATTTTGGTCGAAGGCTCTGTCCACTTCAAAAATTTAACTTTTTTCAACTTTCATGTACGGCGGAACACACAAGAAAGTAAATAAAGCCATTTAACAGAGAACTCCAGATCGAAAGCATCTAAAAAGATGTGCATATTTCTACGACATACGAAGCGTCAATTGATTAAATAAAATACATGTCTAATATGTGGATTTTAAGCAAATTTATTTGCCTTTTAATGTATACCCCTACTCTAAGGTAGGGGTGTAATGAGTTACACTTGTCTCCTGTTTTCAGTTTCCTGTTTACCAACTTGGTGCATTGTTGCTTCTCTTGTATGGCAAAGGAACCATTTTTGTCACGCTTTTCTGGGCAATTATATATCACAGCCACTTCATTTTTAGTGTGGCTATATAAAAACTACATGTATACACTTGTGTACATAGTATAATTTCGAGTGACTGTGTGTTTAACAAACTTAATTTAATTATCCGACATCGGAACGAACCGAACTTAAGTATGCAGACAGTTTGTTCTTTAAAATCCGAGACTGAATGAATAATATATAGATAACATATTCAAAGGAAAATGAATCCTAAACATTTATTAGACCTTTTACGTTTTTATACATGTATAATACACAATATGAGGTTTAATACGGGCGAAAGAATGTGCAACTTTCATAAGTGCCAATTAATATTAAACGAGTTGAATGGTAACATATGGAATGCCTAAAAAACATCCATATTGGTCTAGGCGTTTGCACTTACATGTACACATGCTTATAGACTGGAACAACACAGCTGTCTAAAACCACAAGGATATACTGCCAAAAATTGTTAATTTCGAATTAAATGAAGTGCCGTATGAAATATGCCTTTGGCAGTTTTCCACTTAACAAAACACTCCACATGATGCATATAATAAAGAAGCACCATTTCCAACTAGTGTATATCTTCATGATGTTTCTACAAATCCGCCAAACGGGTTCTTCAAAACGATTTGAAGATACTTGGTCATTACTTGTCTCTCACGGATACGGTCGACAGCTAAAGAAATCACGAATATTTACTTAATCCACTTGGAAATAGTGGGTCAGATACTGGTTTTCACGCGACAGTTTAATTTCCAGCAGGATTGACGACTTTAGCTACCGCGAGCATTTTCCGACTACTGATTTATTGCATATTTTGTCTCTCATTTTTGTCTCAAGTGTGTTGTCATTCTGTTAGTCATCGCCCAGCTCTTCTTTTCATTCACATTAGTTTTGAGAAAAGTAAGGGAGATGCTTGAGTACCCATAAACTGGTTTAATCTCCGCCATGCAGATTTTAAGCCGTATTTCAGATTGATGCAAAATGACAAAATGTCTAAAAATAATGTATCATTTATTGTTTATTGATTTCAACGTGTAGTTTTAATTTTTAAAGATGTTGTTTGTGTGAAACATCTATGCGATTACTTAGATTAAGCGACCGTCACGTCAGTTATAAAACTAAGATACCCAAATCAAACCAATGTAGGTGCACTGTATTACTATCACATGATTAGAGACTACAAAATACATCTAGAAGAGCTGAATTTTATTTAGCATACCTTTTTCTATTAACCAGCTCCTACGAATACCGTTTTTATGAGTAACAAAAAATAATAACTTCACGAATTAAAGCCAGATTTTCATGCAGAATTTAAAATTCGATATTTTTATGTTTTTCAAGAACAAATGCAAATGTAGCCGAAACGTAGAGGTAAAACTAAATGTTTAATATTTGATGACCATTAAAACTGTTTCCCAATAATGATGGAAACTAATAATGACGAGCTATAGTAACAGTCAATTTTGAAGTTCATTGTCAACTGTCCCATGTTAATTAAAGCCAGATTTTCACAATTTCATGCAGAATTTGAAAATCGATATTTTTATGGTTTTCAGGAACAAATGCAAATGTAGCCAAAACGTAGAGGTAAAACTAAATGTATAATAGATGATGACCATTGTAACTGTTTCCCAATAATGATGGAAACTAATAATGACGAGCTATAGTAACAGTCAATTTTGAGGTTCATTGTTCAACTATCCCATGTTAAAAATTCATATTAGATGCAGATGTACTGTGAAAATTTGTAAATCCTGTAATCAAATATTTTTCTGTCCTTTGAAATTGATGCACTTTGGCATTCAGGGCTACATTGATGTCTCCATTTGGTGTGAAGTATATTTAGTTTCCTGTCAACCTCATTATAATAATTTTGTGCTGAAATCAAAAATTGATTTGAAGTTTTGCTTTAGCAGCGATAGTCAACCGTACCTCAAACTTTCAGGGTTTAAGTTATTCCAAAACTTTAAAAGTTTACAGTAGACAGCAGGAAGGATTTTTGGTAACTCTTAGTCTGCATATTGATATGACTATATTACTATATTAACTTATCAATGTACAGAGATTTGCAGGAAAAAGATTCTCATTAGTTTTAAACATAATTTCTAAAAAAAGTATATATATAAATATATATATATATATATATATATATTGCATGTTTCCAAAAATTGGTTTTTCGTGCTAGGAACGAAATCAAAATACTGAAAGTGTTTGCAGGTTGAAAAGTGACACATCCACTTCTTTTACATTCTTTGTGGCCGTCACCTAGTACTTTTGGTAAAATGTACTTTTTTATCGCGAAATACAAAGTTGGGTTGCTTTCCTATGAACTGAGACAATATTTTCATGATTTTCATTGCATTCACTATACTTTAATTTATTATCCAAGTTTCTGGTCCAAATGTGGTCATTCGGCGTGCATCGTTTGAGAGATTAATAAAAACAATGCAGCTGTAGGTTTCTTTCCTCAATGTTCTCCGTTTCCATGACAACAATACGTGGGTTGACATGACATTTACGTTTGAACTGGACTTAAACTTAATTGTGAAATTTTCTGACACTTCTGTCAGTTCTTTTATTATTCTACCTTTGCACATGATTTTGGATATGCTTAAAGAACACTTTGAATACAAAAAGGGGTTTGACAAAACATTGCCCGTTTCTATGGTAACGGTAGTATAGTCGTATTGGAATTGAATTACTGGACCAAAGTATTAGTTAACTTTTTGATCCAATGTGGTTATTCGGCATTTTGAATTTAAGAGATAAATCTGAAACTTGGTAGCACTGTGAATGCAAAAATAAGTTTTTGGCACAAGATTGACCTTTGCTTAGGCAACATTATGATAGTTGTCAAGAATTCTACTACTTAACATGGTATTAAATCATTTGAAATGATTTTACCCATTTTTAGTCAATCAGCATGCATGTTTTGCGAGACAATATTTATGAAATAACATCTTCATTAAGCATTTTATACCTTTTTGGGTAATAAAACATGCAGCAGTTAATATGGCAACGAGAGAACCAATGACAAAGATTTGTCATGTATGTTCCAAATACTGGTAATTGGAAATACATTGTATATAGCAATATATTCGATGTATGTAGCTTTAGAACAGTTAATACGATAGAAAGAAGAGAATTCAAGGTGTAGATGCAAACTATAAAAAAGCCATTGCCACGGCAACAGAGTGTGTTCATTTTGGGGACTGAAGTAATTTTTGTTCAAATAATAGTGTCCTCTATAAAAAACACAAATACTGTCAAGATCTGACATTAGGCAGATTTTGGCCATTCGTGGCTCTACTCCTTTAGTTTCTACATGACAACCTTACGCCATTTAAATATAATAGTAAATCAACCAATAGTTGGATACATTTCATCACTTAAATATGTATACTTACTGTTATTTTTCTAAAATAAACAGGTCACATAATATTCGATTTCATTTCAAAAGTTTCATAATCGTGAATTCAAAAATAAAAATAATAGAAAACAAGAACCGAAAGAAGTAAATATTGTGTGAAAAAGTGATAAAAAAACCAAATAATTATAGAAATGATTCCAATTTGATTGAACTGTTTTTGTAACTTTATTTTTGCTATCGATAAATACATAGCTAAAGAAGATTTATTTACATTTTCAACATGAAGTACTGAACCTAAATTCATGCTTCGTTTTCTACTTATCCATCAGCGTTTATGCAGTTGGCATCTTCAATAAAAGCTTTTCAAATTGTGTGCCGGACATTAAATCACAAGGAAAGAACGATTCTAAGAAAACTAATGGTTTTGTGTTCGCTTTGGGAATAACCACAATAGTAAATTGAAAACAGTAATAGTCAGTGCAAGGTTAAGAAATGATCAGGATAAAAGTTCACGATAAAATGTGCAAGTGAAGGGTAATAAAGGCAAATGCATTAGAACACACCTTAAAATGAATGAATTTTATTCCATTTGTACAATAAGTACTAGCAAAAGAGAATGCTAGATGTCATACTCAGTTACATTTATGTTTAATTATACTTTTCCATACGCAAGATCAGTTGGTTCTAATTTATCCCTCTTAAAACTTTTAAACGTATTATATAATTTAAGAAAATTTAAAATTGATTCTCCCGGCACCTGAATAGGCTTTCAGTGACTCTGGCTACAGAGCTACCGGGCGCATCCCCAGTTGGTGGATAGGGTAATGCCCTGTCTATGCAGATGGTCATGGCATAATACGGAAAGCATGGCGGCGAACAATTGTAGCCGAACTGTGTGGAGAAACGCCATGCTCCATGCAGTATAAAATTTTTCTATCAGAGTCACTGGGTCTCGTACAGGAGGCTATTTTCCTGCCCCTACACATATGCATTCTCCCCCTTTCTAGTGGCAGTCACAACTCGTTGTCCCGGTTGTCCCTTCCACCTTTATTTCTTTCTTCTTTTACTTACAATGTTCTTTAATTGATTTAACTTGTTCTCATCCTGATATAGCTGAAATATTACTCACTGGACGTTAAACTCTTAACTAATCAATCAATAAAAGTGATTCTCAAAATTTTTTATAATTATTTTCATTTTGTTTTAGATATTTTGATTGGAACAACGGCAGAATAAGAAAAGGAGTGGAATTTACAAAAATCGAAGTCCAAAGACATGTGTAATTGATTTGAACAACATACTTGCAAAAAGGAAAATTTGAGCCAAAAATTGGTTTCAGAGGCATGACTTTGGAATGTTGAAGTTGTTTTTAACTTAATTACATATATAAAGATAGTTCGATCCTAATAAAGATATCAGATAGATTTTTTTTATTCAAAAATATTTTGAAGTTCTTAACTCATATATTCCAAAAAATAAAATAAAAATGATATGCCACCGATCATCTTTTCCTGTTATCAGGCTTTGAAAATCAGGCAAAATTCAGTATTTTTCAGCAACATTTACAAAGAATATATAAGGAACACCGAGAACATGCTTATTGTTTAGCTTTCATATGAAATAAACATCAGATAGAATTTTTTTTACTTTTTAATATTCAAGAGAGATATACTCCAGCTATCTATTGGGCTGAGTATATATGTCGCCGTTTGATTAAGAGAGAAATTCTATATAGTTTACGAAATAGACAATATTTACGGGAGAAGGGAGTTAATTCGCGGGAAAGTGCATGTCAAGCTATTATGACATCACAGTGACAAGATCAATAAGGGAATATTCCGGTTGAAAAATCAAGTCAATTGCACATCCGACTCGATTTTTGATATGCGCCAATTGAGTGCGCCGTGTAGTCGTGTCGATCTACCTTTAATTGGCGTAATAACAAAATACCGACCGCAATGGTTCAGACTTAGTACAGGGTATTTCAAAAGAAATAGTGAGTTAACACCCCCCCCCCCCTTTTTCCATTACGGTAAGGTCCGGGTAGCAACTCAACAGGCATTTCTAATGAAATGTCGTTGACTGTAATAAAGAAAATGATCTTCCAAGTAATAAGTAAAAATGAATTTGGGATCACAGTTCGGATCGAATTTTCAAAATTTTCTACAAGGTACTGACATCTATAAAAAAAAGGTTTAATGATCGTATGAGACGGAACTATTTGAAGCCTTGATTAACAGCTGTCACGAAGATAGCTTTATCACATTTTTATATGTAAATTGTACCATTCTACATTATGTAATTTAACCGGATGAGTGTCTGATCGATATCCGTGTCCAAGGCAGATGATGGATATCTACCCCGTATTGATGACGTTATCTAGCAACGTAAACAAAATATGGATAAAGCCGAAGCTTGAGTGTGAGGGTATAACCCCCGCCCCCAGAGTACAGTCAGAGTTTGAGATGAAATCCAGGGTCCATTTTTTATTTTTTTTGGATTTTTTTTTTTAATTTGAAGTAAAATGCTATGACATTTGAGTCCATGGACTCAAGTGGTCAAGTCAAAAGTACGCCAAAAATAAGTCCCGAATCCAAAAACCGGAGGTTATACTCTCAACTGTTTTGAAAATGAAAATTCAGAATTTGTTGGTGCCTTAAAAAGGAAACTCTAAAGAGAAAACTATTTTGATGTTGAAATTTCCAAACAGTGGCAGGTGAACTCCGTAAAGTAAGTGAATCCAAAAGCGAACAATCCAAGGACAATGACAACACCAGAAACGAAAAGGGGGAAAAACAGAGACACAACATGGGTACGGCACAGAAAAGAAAAATGAAGACACACACACACACAAAGATGAACAACACGGACCCAATAAAAAACCATGGTTGAGATCAGGTGCACGTGGATGTTGAAATTTCCAAACAGTGGCAGGTGAACTCCGTAAGTTTCATCAAGTAAAGATATATTGACACTGTTTTCTTGGCAAGATTCTTTTCATCTTTGAGAAAAAAAATCAAGATTTTAAACCCTACCTAATCCGTTCTTTTTAAACATCTCTCAACAGATACATGTACCATGTATTACAACAATAAAATGGGGATCAATCTGCCTAAATTCTGTCCATTTTAAAAACAAAATAAATTTGTTAGTGTTTTCCCTTAACCTTGCAACATTCCTTTGTCAAATATGTGATAAGAAGATTATGAAATGTCTATTCCGGTATCTGCCCTGTTTCAGTCCTCTACCGATATCTGACCTCAACCACTGCGTCTACTATTATCGGAGTTGATACCGGAATAGACATGTGATAATCTATACACGTCTAATAACTTGTGAAAGCTCTAGCGCAACGAAAGCCTCAGATTACTTTACTTTAATACTATTTTATTGCATAAAGAGGAAAGGATCAGACAACAATAACTGAAATATTTACAATAGCTGTTGTTCTTCTTGAAAATAAACAATTCACATATTCTTCAATTTTAATATCAATAGTTTTATAATCTTGAATGCAAAAATAAAAACAAAAACGGGCGGAAGCATATATTGTGTGAAAATTTGATAATAACACAAATAATAAGTAATTTGAAATTGATTGAATTTGTGTGTAAGTTTTTTTTTCTTTGCTGTTTACAAAAACAAACTAAAAAGAGTTGTGTCAATCATTTTTTCAATTACGTCAATTTTAAATGCAAACAAGATTAAAAGAAGTATTCGGAATGGATTTCGAATCAAATCAATGACTCTTTTTTTCAATCAAGCTCTTGAAATGTAAAATAGATTACACATGATGCATTTAAAAGTATTTTACCTGGTATAAATGAATCATCCGAAGAACACATTATGTTTAAACTGTACTTAAACAAATATCTAGCAATTGTGAACTTTCGACATTATTGTCACAGAAGACAATATTTTGTTGATCTTGTATCCATACTGTTGTTGATGTATGCTTGTCAGATATGTATGTAAACCTCACTTTTGCACCATGTTGAATAAGATAAAAATGAAGTCGAAAGACATCATGGCCAAAGAACAACTGATTTTATTGGTCATGTTCAATGTGAGATATATTGTAATGATACCCGATACACGGACATTATAGACTATCTAGGCCCGGGATCTAGGCCTAATCTAATGAATGTTCATGTTCATGTTCTGTGTATTACTATACGTTAATGTTAATCAATTCTATAATCGTTCAATAAGATGCAATTTTTTCTCTAAATAACGTTTTCAATATTTTTTGGTATATTTCGTTTGCATTCTTTTTGGTTTCAATGTAATTTTTGACTAGGAACAAAAAGAATGAGATGTAGACCTGTTTGCCCTCTTAACTGGTATCAGTATTCCAGTAGTAATGTCTCCGTGATTATCCGTATTTTGAGAATTTTGTCCCGTATTTAAACCAAGTGAGGGAAATTTCAGTTTTTTTATGGTGTGGATGACTTCTGTACGATAACTATGTAATGAACATGGATTTCTAAACATATGTTTCTTTATATTTATATAAATTTTGTTATTTATCTATGGAGATTATTTCGTCAATATTTCCTTAATCTTTGACAGTAAACTTTCCTTTCTTCCTCATATCAAAATGCTAAAGAATAAATGCCTCAAGGCATTAGATATTTTAAAAGTTGTGTCGAGTACCGACTGGGGTGCAGATAGCACTGTTTTATTAAATTCATATCGATCGTTAATTCGATCAAAGTTAAATTATGCATGTTTTGTGTACGGCTCTGCCCGTAAATCATACATTAAATTATTATTACAATTCATCACCAAGGTTTACGTCTGTCCTTGGGTGCGTTCAGAACTTCTCCGGTGGAGTCTCTATATGAGGCTAATGAACCATCCCTAGAGGACAGACGTCTCAAACTTGGATTCCAATACGCTTCTAAGCTAAAAGCGTATCATTCAAATCCTGCTCACAACTGTGTTTTCAAACCACCTCACAAGACATTATATGATAAACGACCAAATGTTATTAAACCTTTTGGACTTCGTATCCAACCACACTTGGAATCTGCCAATGTACAATTGGACGAAATAGCACCAATTCAAACTCCAAAAAAGCCTCCATGGCTAAACCCAAAACCAGCATTTAATTTCGAACTAAGAAAATATAAAAAATCTGACACTAATCCTCAGGTTATACAGCAGGAGTTTGCAAGAATTAAATCTGAACACCCCGAATACTTGCCTATATACACAGATGGATCTAAGGATGGAGACAGGGTGGCCTGTGCAGCTGTCTTCGGAGACCGAGCAGCAACTCTCTGACTACCATCCTCAAGTTCCATATTTACTGCTTAAGCCAATGCTATTTACTTAGCACTCAAATTTGTTGCTTCATCGCGAAAAAGTAAGTTCTTGATTTGTTCTGATTCTCTCTCATGCCTATTGGTAATTGAAAGTCAAAAGACAAAACACCCAGTTATTCTTAACGTCGTTGAGTTTTACAAGTCACTTGTTAGTACAGGCAAAGAAGTCATTTATACTTGGATCCCTAGTCATGTAGGGATCTATGGAAACACAGTTGTTGACCAGGAGGCAAAGGATGCATTAGATGATGAGTTGACGGATTGTCCAGTGCCTTACACTGACATGAAGCCTCTAATAAGTAAAAACATCCAAAAAAAATATGGCAAGACAGGTGGGACTTGCAAATAAATAATAAATTGCACGGAATACAATCAGAAGTTGGTAAACTTGTTAGTTCCACTGAAAAAAATTGGAAGGAGCAAGTTGTTTTGTCAAGGTGTCGGATAGGGCATACAAGAACATCTCATGGTTACATTCTAAATGGTGAAGACCGACCTGAGTGTATTCCGTGTAATTGTGCTTACACAATACAACATGTTTTACTTGACTGTATCGATGTTGCCGACATACGTCGCACATTTTATACATCCGATTCTCTAAAAGATTTATTTATTTAATATGTATAGTAAAATATAAGTTTATATTATCCAATTTTTAAATTTCATCAAATCTGATCTATTTATCTTAAATTGTTTATCGTACGATTTTATCTTTTAGAAATTGTTTTGTCTGTACTTAACAATTACTTTTTAAATGACTGTTTTAGTTATTTATTCATATTATTAACAACAGTTCACGCCACAGTATAGCTGAAATATTGCTGAAGTTGGCGTTAAAACAACAATCAATCAATCAATCCATCGTTTTTTTTTCTACTTCATTGTTTGATTGATTGATTGATTAGTTAGTTTTACGTCCAGTGAGCAATATTCCAGATATATAAGGACGAGAACAAGTTAACCGATTTAAAAACTCACAAGTACAAGAAGAAAGACATAAAGAATGAAGGGGCAACAAGATTTTATTGAGACTGGAAAAATGGGTAGGGGTATGAAATTCAACCTTCCATACGACCCCTAGCGAGTCTGTTCTTGCACGAGAAATATAGAGACGGTCTTTAAACTGCAATGGGTGTGGTTTTCAGCACACGATTTGTCTATAATGTTTCGCGGTCAGGCATTCACATGACTTGTAAACCCCACCGCCACTGGGAAATTGCAGAAATTGGCAGGGGAGGAAATTAAGCATTCTATGCGACCCTTAGTGAGTCTCCTCTTCTAAGAGTAATATAGGAGGGGGTCATATCAGTCAATTCAAATAAAATATAGTAAAAGAAGAAAGACTAACAGAAGGAAGGGAAAACTGAGGCATCGAGTATGATTTCCACTGGAAATTGAGAGAAATAGGTAGGGGCGGGAAAATAGCCTTCAATACGACGACCATGGGTCTGCTGTTGCTATTAGAGAAACATAGGAGAGGTATTTATACTTCATAGAGCGTGAAGTTTCCAATCACAGTTTTCCTACCATGGTTTATCTTCAGGCTTTCCTTTGTAGAGACTTTGTCTCGTATGCATTTATCCGTTCGCTGTGATTTCCGTATTAGGCATTCCCCTACCCACCATGTCGGGACGCGTCTAGCAGCATTGTTTTGACTAACAGCAACTGTTCACTTTAAACAACTTTGTTTATCTAGTGGTAGCTTTCCTTTTTCATGTATTGCCCAAATTCGGAAATAGGTATGTTTTATTTCAAAGTTTATGAATAAACCATATATTTGCTATGTGAATCCGTAGTGCGTAATTTTACTAGAATATCCGTACAAAATACGGAAAATTCGTAATGGCAAACACCGTGGAGATGGATTTCTCGAAACTCATTTTTTGTCCCTTTATCCAAGTTTAAACTTAGTTCGACCGCGAACACCCCTCTTTCGCGAGCTTTTTTCATCGCTCTCTTGGGTTTTCGAGAAAGTACCTTTAGTCAAATAGTCTTAAAGGTTTAATGTAGTAATTCAATAAGCCCAATTTATCACACGACGTCACTTTTATAAGAATAATGCATCAACTACTAATACCTGGGGCATTCATTTAAATATGTAGGGGCACAATATCAAATTGGCTTTGCTGGTTACAATTCTTATTGGAAATAGTTACACTATGGTACAGTATGTTCTATTTAGCCATTTGTCGTCAGATTTTAATTAGAATGCACAGGGAATACAAATACACGGCAGGGAAACTTATGTAAATTAGAATTTCCAAAGGAATACCGAAGCAACAACTTAATAGCATAAATACATATAGCAATATGAGGATCACACACACACAGACAACGTAAGTACTCAACTTGTTATCGCAATTCCGAGTTGTTGGTCAAATAAGTCATTGTACTTGATAAATGATCGACAAAAATATTGCTGTAGAATACTTTTCCTCCTAAAAAAATACAAGACAAATTTTAATTTAAAAAAAGCTGAGCAAATATCACTATAGGTAACTCCCCACCCTGCTTTTCCCAATTTGCCAATTTAATTTCGGAGATACATCATTCGCTAGTAAAGGCAAAAAGTGATAATATTTGATCAGCTCACAATTTAAAACAGATAAGTAGAAATGAATAGTCCAATATCTAAATTTATTTCTGTAAATACACATAACCTTGAAGTTTTACTTCTGACGTGACTTCTTTCATCTATGTAAGCTTATTTGGAACCAAATAATACACTCCAAATTTATGCCCTTGACATCAATGTTTTGCTCATATTTTCTTTTTCGTCAGTACATTGACCTACTGACAGTCTGACACAAAAATCAATAGAGGCCTTCCAAACTTCCGAAGCTTTTACCCAGGCAAGTTACATATTCAAGCATTGTAAGTTATGTCATGGAAAAGAATATTCGGTTTATGTTTTGTTCTTCTTAAGGGGGTTCGCTATTCCATTTGAAAATAAATAGGATTTCAAATAACTGTGATTTTTTGTTAGAAAAGTAAATTTAAGTGAAAAAAATGATAGGTTGATGATCTCGTTTTCGAGATATAAGTGATGGAAAATTTGGCGGGAAACCGAACTCCTCGGATTTTTCATAGGATTAACATTAGCAAGGTTTGACCATGAATGAATGTGACAGAAAAAATAGAATTTAATGAATTTTTATATTATGCTCATTAAGACGTATAAAATGAAATTAAGGAAAAAAATAAGGGCGTCCATGGGCAAAAAAAATTATAATACTATTAAATGTATAAAACAAGAGAATTCCGAATATCTTACAGAAATCCCAAAACACGAGGAGCAAACCTCCTTAAGGTTTTGTGACTTTAACCTTGGATTTAAAGACCCCTTAATCAATAAGCATCTTTCTTTACCTCTGAAACTTTCATCTATGGAAGTTTTATTGAATCCATAAAGCACTCTGAAGATATAAAACAGAAACTTAAAAGTGTTTGTGTAGATGGAAGTAAACCCTTATGATTTTTTTGAACCCTGTTAAAAGGGGGTTACTTAAAAACAGGGATTCAGAAATGACGTTAAATGGTCATTCCGATGGTCACAGTGTTAAATATGGCACGGAAAAAAACCCTATACAGAAATAGGGTTTCCGACTGAATTGGAAATATGAGTGAAAAAAGAAATTAAAAACGCAAATTGTACTTTTCCAATGTGAAACGAAATAAGTTATTAATTGTTTTTCGTGTTCAGATGGAAGCAGACGCAACAATCCATAAAGTTAACCAGATTTTATGTTCAGTGCATACATTTCCAAACCAAAAACAGGTCTTTTCCCACCCGTCAAGTTTGTTTAAGACCATATTACAAAAATAGAATGTCCTAATAGAAACTGTCATACTCCACACAATTGCTTTATTCCATTTGTCACTATTTCGATCGGAAACTGCAGTTTCCGTTCAATATACTTGGTATTCCGATCGGCAACTGCAGTTTTCGTTCGCTAAATATGGTATTCAGATCGAAAACTGCAATTTTCTTTTCGAAATTCTTTGAATTCCAATCGAACACTGCGTATCTTGGTATTTCAATTGGAAACTACAGTTTTTGTTCGATATACTTGGCATTTCGATTGGAAACTGCAGTTTTCATTCGAAATACCAGGTATTTAGCACTCGTGTGATTATCGCGTGCGATGTAAATGATAATTGGTAAATAATTTAAAAAATGCATACTCGTGTGTTTCATAAGCATTTTTTCAAAATTCTTAAGCTTTAAATATGCCTAATACAATTAACACAACTGGTAAAAAGCAGAATTGGTAAACATGCCAAAATCAGTTCTATTTGTACCTTTTTCCAAAATAAAACTGCACAAGAACCAGCTGATAATTTATATCAGAAAGTATCATATCGCTTAAATGTAATTGAAATTGCAATTTAACAATTGCTAATTGTACAAAACAAGTTTTTGATTTATTGTGATGCATTTGCCTTAATTACACCTCACTTCCACATTTCATCTTTGAACTTTTTATCCGGAACATGAATTTTTTATCCACAACATTTTGAACCCTGTGTTTGCAAAACTTGCTATTAACGTTATCATTTCACTATTGTGGTTATTCTCAAAAGGAATACAAACCTATTAGCTTTCTTAGAATCGTTCATGTACTGTGATTTAATGTCCGTTACACATGTAAATATTTCAAAACCTTTTATTGAAGATTCAATTTGCAAAAACACTTCAGGTACCTCATGTTGAAATATTAAGTACAATACTGATTGATTGTCAGTAAATTGGCACCATTCATGTAATTTTAGTATATCGTCCACGCAGGGATCATCAACGAATGTATCGCGGGCAACCAATGCTTATTTTTACGCATAATGAAATACCTTGTCTATCAACATAAAAATATAAAAAAAAATAATAAAAAATAAAAATAATGCAGAAAATTCAAAACCACGAATTTAAGAACCCATGAAATAGTGATTTTTAGGAAAACCACGAAAATTGATGTCCACGAATAAAAGTACTTTCACAGTATTTAAATTATATAAAATTATATATTTCTTTATATGTTTGATACATTTGATCCTTTCTGGATCAAATCCATGTTAATGAGTTTGTCGTGTCTTTGGCTACCGGTCTTCTGGTATTCAAATATACTTATACGGCTTCTATATTCAAGTTTACCAAGAATATTGTGCATCATTTTCATCTTTTCTCTTAATATGCTCTGTCTAGATGTCTTTCCAATTAAATAGTTCAGAGCGTATATTTCAGGAATAGCCATCCTGTTTGAGGGCGAAACCCCTACATTCTTTGACATGCTTCAGCAATGAAGATTTATAGCCGAACCTCAACCCACACCGAGCACATTTGTTAGCACTTTTTTTATATTGGTATTAATATGACCCTTATGTTGTCCTCTGGTGGCAGACATGTCAATATGACCAATATGACAACTATTTGTTGAAATTTTCGTAAAGCAGCTAATGTTTTTATTATGAACGGCTATCACAACACTTTTAGGTGGATCTATCAAATACATTTTAAGTTTCATATAATGTATATGTTTATTACATCAATATCAGTATCACTTTTTCTCTTTCCGGGGACTCAGGCTAGAGCTGTCGGGGACGTCCCCAGTTTTTGATAGGGAATGTCTTCGCGGGGTAGTCAGTTTATGATACGAAAAGCATGACCGCGAACCATTGTAGCCAAACTGTGTGGAGAAACGCCACGCTCCATGAAGTATAAAGACCCTTCTTTATTTCTCTTATAAGAGAAGACACACTCGGTGTCGTATAGAAGGCTTTATTTCTTTCCCATATTCATTTTCCCCATTTTCCAGAGCCAATCAAACTTTTTACCTCGGTTGTCTCTCCCATCTTTATTTCTGTCTTCTTTAAATCATAATTTTTTGAATTGGTTAACTTTTTCTTGTCCTGTAATAGCTGACATTACTCACTGGACGTTGAAATCGAACCATTCAATCAATTTTTATGCTCCTAAATGTAAGATGTAGTAAAAAAAATACTGTTTTTGTAACTGTTGGTCATTCAACTTCCAAACAAGCCCATTCTGAAAAGGGCAGTTCTTTAACTTTTGTTTTCTTACATTCAATAGAAACCATTGTTGTGACCTTAAACTGAGAAAAGTTTTGACCAGAAAAATCGACTTGTTTGTTCTGAAGACTTGAGTTTTTAAATATACATAGAAACTGCGATATGGCTAATTTATGAAGGGAGCTAAACAAGATTCAACAAACAGTGCGTTTCTCTTGTTATAGATGATGGAAAATGATACAGAAAAGAAAATGAAGACTTCAGTGAGAACAATTTGTCAAATCATTCGTGTTTAGAAAAGGATTTGGTTGCTACGTAAAATTCCACGACTTGATTTCTTACTGACTGTCAATTAAGGTGTCATAAACCGATCCGCTACCAAACAGACCTTTAAGAACACTATATTCTTCACTTATCGCTAGCGAGGAAGGACATGCTTACCCTTCCGGAGCACCTGATGTCACTCCCGGTTTTCATGGAAGTTCACACTATGAGTGCCTCAGTTCTTAATGTAATCTTTGTATTTCCGCTCATTGTAGTTGTCTCAAGTCCTTCTTGTGTCTCTCTTTTTCTATGTTGCCGTTTTTGTCGTGTCTTTGGACTTCGATTTTTGTGGTCATCGCTTCCCTTGTTCCTTCGATATTCTACTGCCGTTGTTTTGTTACTTACTCATTGCTCGAGCAAATTAATAACAATGCATTGATCTAACTATTTTATAAAATATAAATGTGTTAAACATTGTAATTATAATATCTACAGGGTGGTTTACATATTTTTTACTGTGTGCGATGCCCATCAGATTCTTAAGTACAGAGTGGTTTACTAGATCGCCCAGTATATTTGATGATCCTCTTGTTGCAAAAACATTGACAAACCTCCAGGAAAAAATACGTAATGGTGCCTGCAGACAAAGCTTTTAAAAACATTGCGTTTGTATGTAAGAAACACTATTTAGACTGTCTTGTTAAGGAGGTTGGCATTGACAGTTCATCCGGCAATCCTACTTATACCCCAACTACATTATCAAGGGACGAGATAATCACAAATCACACTTCTGTGTTAGCATCCTTCGGTATCAAAGTTGATGAAGATAATAGTTATCTCCCTTACATTTACTTGGTACCTAAGAATCCCTACAGAGATTCATTGCAGGATATGCAAGATGAACCACAAAATCCCTATCCAAACTCCTTACCACTTTACTGACTGCAGTTAGAGATGGTCTAAAAAACCTACTGCGAAAAAGCCTATTCTACCAGCGGCGTGAATCGGATGTGGATTCTTAAAAATTCCAAAGATCTTGAACAGCTCTCCTCAAACAGTCTCGCATACTGCAATAGCATTCAAACTTTTGATTTTTCTACCCTTTATACAAACCCTCCACATAATAAACTTAAAATAGTAATTTCTGATCTGATACATCAATGTATCAATGTTCTGTACCACAAACGGAAATGGCAGGTATACCTTTTTGGTAATAGGAAAAGATAAAACATATTTCGTTAAGAGCCACACTTGTGTCAAACAAGAAATACAGTAAAAATGACGTGATAAAGATGTTTGAACTTTTGATCGACAACATTTTTGTTGAAATTGGAGGCCGCGTTTTTCAACAACAGACAATAGGGATTCCCAACGGGACGAACAGTGTGTCACTTTTAGCTGACCTTTTCCTTTTTACGTATGAAGCGAAGTTTTTACAAGAGCTAATACAACAGAAACAAAACCAGCTAGCCCAGACTTATAATTTCAGCTTCAGATTTATAGACGTTGTACTTTCTCTTGATAACCCAAGATTTGAAGAATATTTACATCGCATCTGCCCCCAGTGAACTTGAAATTGAAGAGACAACCAATACACGCAATTCTACTCCATGCCTTGACCTTTTATTATACATTGACGAACATGGACGTCTTAAATCTAGGATATATAACAATAGTGATGATGTTGACTTTCCAAATCTTTTCCATATTTCTCTGCAGCAATATGACCACCTTCCCAGCATATGAAGTGTAAATTTCGCAATTAAATCGATATTGCAGAGCGTGCAGTTCATACAGTGACTCAGTGACTTTTTGGAAAGAGCAAACGCACTGTCATAAAAACTGCTTAGTCAGGGATATATTCAGCCGTTGTTACTTTTGTTCCTTCAGAAATTCTATAGCCGTCACCATGACATCATAGATATATATAAAATGTCAATGTCACACATGAAAACACATTTTTCGCGTCTTGGAGGATTTGACTTTACCCCGGATTGACCCACTGACAATGTGACGGGTGGTGTTTACAGAGAAGGACATGCTTACCCCTCTTGAGTACCTGATGTCACTCTCTTGTTTGAGAGTTCACATTGTTAGAGATTTAGTTTTTTGTGTTGTATATGTTGTGTTTTGTGGGCATGTACCGTCCTCTGGTGTTCTTGCTTTTGTCTTGTATCTGGACTTTGATTTATGTTATCGTGTGCTGTATTCCCTCGGTATTCTACTGTCATTGTTTTATTGTGTGCGATGTCCCACATCTTAATCTGTAGGGACCCGTGTACATAGCTGTAGTGCAAGACTTTACATGGAAATAAAAAAAAAATGGCCTGTCTTTAGGGTAGTCAGGTCATAAAACAGAAAGGTTAGCTGCAAACCATTGTAGACAAACTGTGAAGAAACGTTACTCTCAATATACTCCGTACAGTATACAAATCGATTTACTAGTATAGGCTATTTTGCAAAAAGAGCAGTCCCATAACGTGATAGAAATCTAAATTTTTTGCCAAATACCGGTTTCTCTACTTTTAACAGTGTCAATCACAAGCTGTTGTTCCCGAGTATCCCTTTATTTGTCCCTGAATTTATTATATTATTTAATGAAATATTTTTCACCGGACGTAAAACTCGGAACTAATCGATCATTCATACAGTATTAGATGACCCATTGAAGGCCTTATCTCTCAAGGGTAAGTGAACAATCACATGTTTAAACCAAGCCTAAAAAGGTCGAGGGTATGTTGGATTCCTTGTGGTACGCCCGTCAAACTTTGGCTTCCGAGTGATAACTTGAGTTTGCTTTGAAAGATTATATATTTTTACCGACTTTGACATTTTCCCGGATTGAATCACTCACAGTTTGACGGTAGCTGTTAACAGAGCAGGACATGCTTACCCTTCCGGAGCACCTGATGTCACTCTCAGTTTCACTGGAGTTCACACTGTGAGTGCCTTTGTTCTGAATGTTGTGGTTTCTGGTTCTGTGCTTTGTGTCTGTCTGGCGTCATTGTTTTTGTGTCTAACGTCATTGTTTTCTGTGTTCTCGTTTTTGCCCTGTCTTTGGACTTCGATTCTTGTGAATTTCACCCCTTTGTTCCTTCGGTATTCTACTGCCGTTGTTTTAGGACAATAGGGGCTTCGGCTACAGAGCTGCCGGGCGCTTCCCCAGGTGGTGGATAGGGGAATGCCCTGTCTATGCGGGGTAGTCAGGTCATAATACGGAAAGCCTGACCGCGAACAATTGTAGCCAAACTGTGTGGAGAAACGCCACGCTCCATGCAGTATAAAGACCCCTTCTATATTTCTCTAAAGAGAGCAGACGCACTGGGTGTCGTATGGAAGGCTAAATTTCCTGCCCCTACCCATTTCTCCAATTTTCCAGTGGCAGTCAAAAGTCGTTGCCCAGGTTGTCCTTTCCACCTTTATTTCTTTCTTCTGATACTTTCAATTTTTTGAATTGATTAACTTGTTCTCGTCCTGATATAGCTGAAATATTGCTCATTGGACGTTAAACTCTAACTAATCAATCAATCAATCAACATATTCATAAAATACAGGTCAAGTTCGATTTTCATCATGTCGCGAACAAATTTTGCGTTCCAGAGTTATTGCCCTCATATTATGCAATATATAAATTTCATAGTTTTTTCATGATATTAACTTGAGTTTGCTATGAAGAAAAGTTTTAATATCTTATATGTTTTTATTTACAAATTACAGGTCAGGTCCGTGTTTCACCATGATCAGAATTTTATTGTCAGAGTTATTGTCTTTGAATTATGCAAAATAGGGATTTATGTGATTTCCGGGTGATAACGAGTTTTAATATTTTGGAATAATGGAATAATGTAAATCATCATTTGATACAGGTCAATATCATCTTTTGGGGATTTTGCTTTCCAGAGTTATTGCCCTTGAATTACGCAAGATCTTTAAATTTTATAGCTTTCAGATTAGTACTTGGGTTTGCTATGAAGCAAAGTTTTCATACTATGAGACAATGTGACTATTGATAAAATACGGGTAAAGTTCGATTTTCACCGTTATCAAATTCTATTTGAAATAAAGTTTCAATATTTTGTTACCTACTATTAAATACAGGTCAAGTCAAGTTCGATATTCGTGATCGGTTTTTGCATTCCAGAGGTATGCCCTTGAATTACACAAAATCTTTATATTTTATGGTTTCTGGATGATAACTTGAGTATGCCTTGAAGGAAAGATTTAAAATATTTTGGTGCAATGTTACTATCCATTTAATACAGCTCAAGTTAGATTTTCACTGTAATCCAGAGGTAAACATGCATATCTATTACCTGTATGTAGAGATCTTAATTAGGCAAGTATGCCTCTCTGTATTCAAGAGGTATTGCCCAAAATCTTAAGATTATATAGCTTCCGGATGTTTGAAATGAAGTTTTTATACTTTGTAAATATGTTACTAACTATAAAGTACAGTTCAAGTTCAATTATTATTCTGGTAAGTTTTTACCTTTCAGAGTAAATGCCTTTGAATTACGCAAATTGGTTTCCAGATCATTACATGAGCACGAGTTTGCTTTGAATTTGGTTTGATTTTTACGGTAATAAACTTACACAGTTATGTCCCCTTAAGATTGTTAAATCTATAATTTTGGGGTTTTGGGATGTCAAGTAGTGTCCTCCTTAGAATAAAAGTTGCAGTATTTTGAAACGTGTTCTCACCATAAAGTACTAATGATAAAGCTAATGATCATACAAAATGGTTTATCCATGTTCTACAATTACTAGAATTACAGGCGGGGACACATTGTATGATCAGCAAATCACCTTTCTCTAGATCTGATACAAATATAATCGCGATTAACCGTCATATACTTGATGAAAGACAAGCCCAAGGGCTTCTGGTTTGCAACATCCAATTCGTCTTATCATGACTAATGAGACTGGAGGTTGTCGGAACGACAGCTATCCCCGCGCTCCCTGTTTGACACAGAAATCAGTTGTTTTACCTACTGGGCATAATTTTTCTCAATATTTTTAAACTCAAACTATTGATAGTCGTTTTTTTTACAAAAAGAAGTTGTTAGGCAGAATTCCAAAATAAGTGGTCTTTGAGACTTTCAGAAAATTTACCAAGATTGGAATCAAATATTTTTCAAATCACATTGATTAAAATGTTTGTCCTTAACTAAGCAAACTATTTAAGTATGGTTGCTAGGTAGAATTCCAAAAAGTGGTATTTGAGACTTTCAGAAAATATACCAAAACTGTCATCAAATATTTTTGAAATCCAATTGATAAAAGTGTTTGTCCTAAATTAAAGATGCTATTGAAGTTTAGTTGCTAGGAAGAATTCCAAAAATAAGTGGTCCTTGAGACTTTCAGGAAATTTACCGAAATTTGAATAAAAAAATTTTGAAATCCATGTCGTTAAAATGTTTGTCCTCAACTAAACATATTATTTTAGTATGATTGCTAGGTTCAATTTAAGAAATTTACCAAAATCGGTATCAAATATTTTTGAAATCCATTTAGTTAAAATGATTGTCCTTTACTAAACAATTTTTTTAGTATTGATGGAAGGTAGAATTCCCAAAAAATAAGTGGTCTTTGAGACTTTCAGGACATTTACCAAACTTGGAATCGCATTTTAGAATTTTAATTATTCAAAATTTCATTTTCTATCAAACCATTGCCAAAATACATAATTACATTTCAACAAAAAAAAAAAATTGATGAGCCTTTGAAATTTTCAGGAAATTTTCCAAAGATTGAACCGGAATCATAATTCCGAAAGCTTATTGCAAAACTACAGACTATATATATGCAACAATTCTGCATAAAGAATTTATCCCTAAATCCAAAAATGTGGGAGGAGTTTGTGTCACATGCCACATGTGTCAAAATCCACATCTTGGGTGGGATCTCTATCGTATTCAATAGAAATTTTTAAACTGTGAGGGGTTTGGGGACCAACCAATGAGGTACCAGTATGGATAATCCAATTCATCTCAAAAAATTATATGTATTAGGGGTGCTGGAGGGAAAAATATCAAGCCACACACATATTTGCACATTTGGCAATAAAGGTCAAGAACTAATTTTCCTCTCTTATCTAAACCCATATATACATACCAAATATGAACACTCTGCACCTTAAGGCAAAAAAAAAAAAAAAAAANAAAAATGCACGGGTGTTCCACGGAACACATGTGTCGCCTGCACTATATATATTTAAGAATTCTTGCGTTCAAAATAGAATTACTAAGTCCAAGTTGCATATCTAAATTATATACTGAAGCAAGCATTCCTCTGAGTTTGATAGAAAAATACAGGGCCATTTATTAGGAGTTGAGGATAATGGAGGCATATCCCTAGACTCCAATAAACTAAAATGACAAAGTCCAAAAACAGCCTAAAATCTGGAAAAAAAACAAACTTAAAGAAAAACAAAATGCATGTTGCACCTCTTAAACATATACTGAAGCATTCCTGCTAGTTTGGTGGAAAAGTGACA
>MJUU01002037.1:14901-33564 GCA_002080025.1 Modiolus philippinarum
ATTGTGATTTAAACCGGTTTAATGTGCGTTAAACCGTCTTTTCTGTTGCGACAGTGTCCGGAAGCAACTAAAAACAGCAATTGCTATCGAAAGGTAGTAAATATTCATCCCAGTACTAACTAAACAAGTTTGGACCATAATAAATGTCTCGCCCGTCCCTGCTTGGGCACTAACACTGATGAGCATAATCAAACTGGCCTTATCAGAAAAACAAAACATGCTCACTATAGCCCAATAAATAGAGGTCTCAGACATAAGTTATATGGTCAACTATCATGTACTACCAACGAACAACCCATATACCAAATCTACAACTAACAAACACTGAGAATCTTAACAAGCAAAATAGACCCTGAAATTTACGTCACATTAAAAAAAAACATATGGTACTACTTAAGAACAACCTACATAACACATGTTATTGCCCTGCCGCCTACATTAATTCAGGATCAGATCTAATATGAAAAGCTTTACCATGATGAAATCTAGTACAAAATCAAATTCAATATGGCAGACAGTCATGTAGCCCTCAAGAGCAATCTACATGCCAAACATCATTTCCCTACCACTTACAGTTGTTGAGAAACTGGTTTTCTCAGAAAAACTTAACCATGTTCACTAGACCAAGAAATTGAGGTAAAGGTAAAAAGCCACATGGCAGACTGGCATGCACTAACCAAGACCAAGCTTTATAAAATATCATTGATTTATCACTTGTAGTTATTGAGAAACAGACTGAAGCAGAAGAACTAAGTCTGAGCACTGAACCATGAAATTGAGGTCAAGGTCAAAAGCCACATACCAGGCTGACATGTACCAACAAAGACCAAGCAATATACCAAATATCAATAACATACCACTTGTAGTTATTGAGAAACAGACTTAAGCAAAAAACTTAACCTCGGCACTGGACCGTGAAATTGAGGTCCAGGTCAAAAGTCATATGACAGACAGACATGTACTAAACAAGATCAAGCTTTATACAAAATATCATTGACCTATCACTTGTAGTTATTCAGAAACAGACTTATATAAAAAAACTTAACCTGAGCACTTTTGAAATTGAGGTCAAGGTTAAAAGCCATATGACAGACTGACATGTACTAACCAAGACCAAGCTATATATCAGATTTCACTGAAAATCATTTGTAGATATTGGGAAATGGACTGAAGCAAAAAATAACTTTACCTTTGCACTGGACCATGAAATTGTGGTCAAGATCAAAAGCCATACGGTAGACTGGCATGGAGTAACCAAGACCAAGCTATGAACCAAATATCATTGACATATAGCTTGTAGTTATTGAGAAACAGACTTAAGCAAAAAAACTTATCCTGAGCACTTTTGAAATTGAGGTCAAGGTCAAAAGTCATATGGCAGACTGACATGTACTTACCAACACTAAGCTATATACCAAATATCATTGACATATAATGTAGTTATAAGTAATAGGCTTGAGAAAAAACTTAACCTGGACACTGGACCATGGAATTGAGGTCAAGGTCAAAAGCCACATACCAGGCTGACATGTACTAACCAAGACCAATCAGTATACCAAATATCAATGGCATACCACTTGTAGCTATTGAGAAACAGAATTAAGCAAAAAACTTAACCTCGGCACTGAACCGTTAAATTAATATCAGTTTCAAAAGTCATATGACAGACGGACATGTACTAACCAAAATCAAGCTTTATACAAAGTATAATTGACCTATTACTTGTAGTATTTGAGAAACAGACTTAACCTGAGCACTTTTGAAATTGAGGCCAAGGTTAAAAGCCATATGGCGGACGATTTTTCTTTTCCCATAGTTAATTATCCAGTTCTGGATGGTGATGTTCCATCATATGGTGGTTACATATCTCAGCTTGTTCCATTTGCTCGAGTATGTAATAAAGTTTGCGATTTTAATGAACGGAATCTTTTCATAACTGAAAAACTATTACATCAAGTTTTCGTATCATAAACTAGTTTAAACCTTTACTAAATTTGATCATCGATATAAAGACTTAGTTTATAAATACAATGCAACATGTAAACATCTTATCAAGGCTGGCATTTCACATCCCTTATTTTACGGTAATGTTTTACATAAGAGTGAAAAATACTTAAACTCGCCTAACAAACTTATAAATCTTTAGATAAAGGGGATGTTTGGGTACCCATAAACCAATTTTACCTTACTGCTGGCTTTTGCTTATGCCAGTACCAAGTCCGGATGTCCCAAGTTCCTATCGTTGTATGTCTTATTCGTGATTGTGACATGTAATTATAATTTTCAGCTATTGTGGGTGTTTTCTGTTATCATTTTTTTAACATTGTCATTTTTCATTGAACATTTGAATTGATCTCAGATCTGTTTGGCATGTAGTGTCTTTGCCCTTCCGTCTTCTGGTGTTTTTATTTTTGCCTTGTTTCTTGACATTGATTTATGTAATCTTGTTCTTTGTTCCTTTGGTATTCTACTGTCGTTGTTCTGTTGTAAAGAGGTTCAAAGGTTGGAAATAGTAACTATAATTACCAGTATTAAGAAAAGCAAAATATTGCAGTACACATGTAATGTTTTAAGGAGAATGAAGCTTGTAAAAGATAAGTTTACCAAAAAAACAAATACTAGTACTTAATCAGTTTTACCAAGTGTCCCGGCCTTTTTCGTAACAAGAGTGTGTTTAAGATGCATTATTTGGGGCATGTCACATTTTTAGAATACATTCCCACCTTAATCCTGTCCAATAGATTAGAGATATGTTATTTACATGCGTGGGTTATTATGTATTATTAATTTATTTAAAAAAGAATCCTTGGTATCCGTATCGATTAAGCAAGTTGAGCTATAACAATGTTTTACAAACTTTGTCAACTTAAATAGTTCTTGCAATTTGGACTCATTAGGGATATAGATGTTGATGTGTACTTATAGGGATGACTGATGGTTTATTTGCTAGAGTGTTTACAGTTAAAAATTTTACAAACTTCACCAACTTGAATAGTCCTTATAGTTGATCAATTTTAATTGGACCTATTTTTCTGTTAATTTGTAAAAAAGTTTTAGCTGCTAGCAAGAAGTTTAGTATAAGCTTAATTTACCTGAAACACTGTAATTAGACAAAATTCAGAAAGACTATTTCGTTTTATAGATCATCAAATAACTAAATTATTTCCGCCTTTAAGTTTAAATGAAGATGTACATCATCAGACACTGGATATTTCAACTGGCTCCAATGCCCAACTTAAATTGCATTAAAAGGCTTAAAAGTTGGCTTTATATTTAGATCTGTCTCCCGAAATATACGCAGATGGACGACTTGAAATTAGGTAATTTTGAATTTCATGTTTTATTTTTCATTCCAGAGCACTACCATCATTTCTGCCCTAATGTATTTCGGGTGATATGATATGCTATAGCATCCTTCCAAGGCCGTGGACAGGGTCCTTATTTATGAGAGAAAACTAATCTCTAACGAAGGGAGCCTGGCAGGGGTCTGGCGTCTGCTAAAGGCCCAAGACAAAAATAACGATTTTGTCATAAGGCACTTGCCTCAATGTAGTTACGACCCTGTCTACCAGTATGAATGTTTCACATCAGCTGGTTGACCGGTGTAATGTAAAAATCTAGAACTTCTGACTGACATGTTTAATTAGACAAGATCTACCATTGAGTTATTCGACGTGTTAAACTGTGGTGCCTTTATTCTTTGTACTGGCTATGTGTCTATATGTATAGACTTTTCCTTTCCTTGCTGTCGAATCTGATATGTAAAGTGTGCAACAGATCTTGCTTATTCTGTATCTATGCAGTTAGGGTCTTAGCAGCCATACTTATCGATCTGGTGTTCTATTGATTCATTGTACAGACAGCTTTCATCAAGACTAGATAGCATATCACAATATTGTCTTTTAAAACATTTTTAGTTCTCCCAATCTTTCTTCAGTCTCTTAAATATTTGCCGTCAGGACTACGACAACCCACTGCTGTTTCTGAAAAGCATCGATCTGTGTTTTCTCTTCTCCTATCGTGTCTTTTATTTGTGACCGTCTCTCTCTCTCTCTCTCTCTCATTACTCTGGTGTGGTGCGGTGTCCTTACATATTTTATCTCTGTTTCTTGCTTCTTTGGTCATCTTTCTGTATTCTACTATAAAAGTTTGTAACATGTAGATCATCTTCCTGTATTCTACAGTAAAAGTTTGTAACATGTAGGTCATTTTCCTGTATTCTACAGTAAAAGTTTGTAACATGCAGGTCATCTTCCTGTATTCTACAGTAAAAGTTTGTAACATGTAGGTCATCTTCCTGTATTCTACAGTAAAAGTTTGTAACATGTAGGTCATCTTCCTGTATTCTACAGTAAAAGTTTGTAACATGCAGGTCATCTTCCTGTATTCTATTGTAAAAGTTTTTAATATATAGGTCATTCTTCTGTATTCTACAGTAAAAATTTGTAACATGCAGGTCATCTTCCTGTATTCAACAGTAAAAATTTGTTACATGTTGGCCATCTTTATGTGTTCTACAGTAAAAGTTTGTAACATGTTGGCCATCTTTCTGTATTCTACAGTAAAAGTTTGTAACATGTAGGCCATCTTTCTGTATTCTACAGTACAAGTTTTTAATATGCAGGCCATCTTTCTCTCTTCTACATTAAAAGTTAGTACCATGTAGGCCATCATTTTGTATTCTACAGTAAAAGTTTGTAACATGTAGGTAATTTTTCTGCATTCTTCGGTAAAACTTTGTAACATGTAGGTCATCTTTCTGTATTCTACAGTACAAGTTTTTAACATGTAGGCCATCTTTATGTGTTCTACAGTAAAAGTTTGTTACATGTTGGCCATCTTTCTGTATTCTACAGTTAAAGTTTGTAACATGTAGGCCATCTTTCTGCATTCTACAGTAAAAGTTTTTAACATATAGGCCATCTTTCTGTATTCTACAGTAAAAGTTTGTAACATGTAGGCCATCTTTCTGTATTCTACAGTAAAAGTTTGTAACATGTAGGTCATCTTTCTGTATTCTACAGTACAAGTTTTTAACATGTAGGCCATCTTTCTGTATTCTTCGGTAAAAGTTTGTAACATGTAGGTCATCTTTCTGTATTCTACAGTACAAGTTTTTAACATGTAGGCCATCTTTATGTGTTCTACAGTAAAAGTTTGTTTCATGTTGGCCATCTTTCTGTATTCTTCGGTAAAAGTTTGTAACATGTAGGTCATCTTTCTGTATTCTACAGTAAAAGTTTGTAACATGTTGCATTTGGGCATCTTTCTGTATTCTACAGTAAAAATTTTTAGCATGTAGGCCATCTTTCTATATTCTACAGTAAAAGTTTGTAACATGCTGCATTTGGGCATCTTTCTGTATTCTACAGTAAAAGTTTGTAATATACTGGCCATCTTTTTGTATTCCATGGCAAAAATTTGTAACATGTCACCTTTTCTGATGGACAAGTTAGCCTGCCGGAAATGTGTGTCAATTCAAACACCAGATTTTTCTTCTAATCTTCAAGCAATTTTTCAGCAGAATACGAGGAGTCCAACGAGTTATCGGTAACTTTCAACATGGGTCCATTCATCGTCTCATAAGTCCTTCTTTTCGGTATCTGTTTTTATTTCTTTTTTTAATCTTGCACTTTGTCATGTTTTATTCACTTAATTAACCCCATAGCTATGCCTTTAAGTTTATACTCCTAGAAGAGGTTTTAGCTCATAAACTCATCTTAGGGCAAGGGTCGTGGGTCATAGTTCAAAAATAATTTGGTCTTTGTATGTCCTCTTGGCACTTTATATTTTGATTTAATTGTCAAATTGATGGTTAATTTTTTTTATACTACTTATTAATATTTTAAGGATGTACTCTGGTGAGGAGCAAAAATTTTAAGTATTTAACTTTTTTTCCAAGCCTTGGTTTTTGCAATGTTCTTGCCCTATATATTCAATATATGAAGAGAAATTCCTAGGTTGCTGTGCAAATTATTTTGTTACAGATATTTGAAAGATGCCAATTTTTGCACTGTTGCTCATTTTTATGCGTTTTTGCCCATTTTTTTACTATTTTCATTGAAGAAATCTAGCTCAAAGCTCATAAACCTTTTCTCACACTTTCATAAAAACTGTAAATAGAAGGAATGAACAAATCCAGACCCTAAAAATCATATGTTGGTGTTGATATAAATTTTGTTCCATTTTCATGCTTTTTAGGGGCAATTGCATCATTTCCATTTTTTCCTAAAAATGTAGCCTAAAAATGTGATTTTCTAAATTTTTTAAAAAGCTAATCGTTTAAACTTCATTTGTTCAGTGTTTTTTTTTTACTGCAAACTTATAGAACACTTTGAAAAAAGAAAATAAATCTGAAGTGTAAATTTTTTTCATAAAATGGCTTTTTCTAACCCAACCCCTATTTTGTGAAAATTTTACACCAATCAAAGAGACAATTAGGGCATTAGGGCAATTAGGGCATTAGGGCATTAATCTTAAGTTTGAGACTTGATAGAAATGAATAATTTTTTGACACAATTTAAAGATTAAGATAAATTTTGTGAACTCATTGCTGTTATCTTAAAATATAAATAATTTTAAAGTTATTTCAAAACGAGATTTCATACAGACTGAAAACATGACCAGAATACAACATTGCTATATTTTTACAGGTGTACAATGTTATATGGAACTTACTCTGAAGAACTCAACTGTTGTATTATAGATCAAATTCTGGAGACAACTAATATAAGTATCATATTCACAGTAACTTCGATATTTAGTTATCATCTCATTTCAATTAAAAGAAATGCTGTATCTGTTTAAATCTTATGTTCCTATTGCACTTGTACCGACTGGGTGTACTGGTGCCAAGCAGTCGAACCAATATACATTTTTACATGCATATGCACGCACAATCAAAAAAACTAATGGGAAGAACACAACAAAATACAGTGAATCTTTATTTCTATTGCAAATTGCTGAAAAAAAGGGAAACATTTGTATATTCATTGTATATTCATTGAAGTGAAAATAAAAATATTAGGCTGGTGAAGATGTAACGAGCAGACGGTATTTCTACACGTGTTGAGTGTATATTTTATTTGTCTACACGTGCCGAGTATATTTTATTTGGTGTTTATTCATGGCATTATTTTCATACAGCGAAGTAATACCTGAAAGTGGAGTATTAACATGGGCTTCACAGCCTTCTTAGAGCCCATGTGTGTGGAGCATGGAACCCAGTGAGTGGAGCCCTGGAAGTTGAGTCCGGAGGCCGGATCCCTTGTGTTGGATCTATGAGCCCTAGCACTGGACCCCTAGTGTGGAAGTCCGGAGCTCTTTTGTTGAAACCCGGAGCCCCAAGATCAAGGTCCATTAAAAATAAACCAGTTTAAGTTAAACTACAGATTGATTCGGACCCTGAAATCTAAGAAGACAAATAAAGTTGGCATTTCTTTGTATAGCGTTACAATAATGAATTGAAAACAAGAGAAAAAATATTCTATAAAAATGTGCATGGAATTGTTTATGTCCAGTATATCGGTAAAATTATTTGATATGTTTCACTTTTTAAGGGTCAGGGATTCGGCCTTTGCGTCTTTACTATGTCAAGCTATATAAACCTATGGGATTCCATCAAACGCTCGAAGAAATTCAGAACAAAGTCTCAGAGGGTATTATGAAGCCCTAAAAAGAAAACACCTGGATAATACCTTTTTACAGGTAGCAACTCGTTTTATTTACATCCTAGTTTGTGAATATAAAATATAATTTACCAGATCACTGAGCTGCTCCACTCTTATCAGAAGTTTTACACTTAATGATGCATCAATGGTTAACAAATGTTTTCTGTTACCTTAAGCATTGATTTTAACCAACCTTAGAAATCACGTGTACATTTTGCATCTATATAAATAAAAATTGCAATTCAATTAAACAGTCACTTTCTATAAGACCAGATAATCATTTAAGACATTTTCAAACATCTGTAAATATGGGTGAATGGCAGCATGGTTTATTTGGTTGCTTTGATGACTGCACATTGTGTATAATAACATATTTTGTTCCTTGCTATACACATGGTAAAAACGCCGAGGCGGTTGGCGAGTCCTGCATACTTCAGGCCATTTTATTGTATGTACCGATTGCAAATTTGATTTGTGGTGCAAAAATCAGAGAAAAGGTCAGAGAAACGAGAGGAATCGAGGGCAGTTATTGTAACGATTTGCTATTATTCTGGCTTTGTGGACTTTGTGTAATTATTCAATCTGCATTGGAATTGAAAGACGCATCCCCTGGACAACAACAAACCATGGCAAGAGAATAAATAACATAATAAGGTATGTTTGTTTTTATCTTATTTCTTTACTTAAAACTGTCCATCAATGCTAAAGGAGTCATTTCTTTCACTTTACGCCCGTAGTCTGTTGTCCATTCTATTTAAAAATTTTCTGTTTTTATCTTATTTATTCAACTTAAATATTTTTCAAGCTAAGGAGCGAGCCATTGCCTTTACTTTATGTCCGTCGTCTGTCGTCTTTAATATTTCAAGAATCTTCTTTGTTTAATTCTATCTTATTTATTTTATTTAACTGTCCTTCAAGGCTAAGCGAGTCATTGCCTCCACTTTACGTCCGTCCGTCCTTAATATTTCAAGAATGTTTTTTTTTCTGGAATAAACTTAGCAACTTTGAAACTGAATGCTGACAAGGGGTTTAACATCATATTTGGTCATTTTTAGTGCAATAATGGTAATATCAAACAAAACTATTGAAGAATCCTTTGGAAAAAGCCTAGGATTGTAATTCCATCATTTTTAAACGAAATAAAACACTAAAATGGGATATCAACATACTCTAAATTTCATTCCTGGTATTCATACCTAGGATATATGAGGCTTGTTTAGGATATATTTGGATATGAAATATTATTGACCATTATTATTGGAATATTGGAATATTGGGTATTTGAGACAAAATATACAGAGATAAGAGATATTTTGACTATGGGATATTGGATATTTCAAAATAATAATTTGGGTATCTTCAATTTTCAATGGGAAACTTCAGTCCAGACTTACTTGGATATGGAATATTGGGTCCCCTCTAAACAAACCTTACATATTATAAACTTCAGATAAGTTTGATAAATTTTACGTTATAGTGTTCACTTGATAAGAATTGCCCTACTGTATTATAGATTTTATAGCCAGAAAAAACAACAAATTTTGGAAATGAAATTTAATCGCTATTTACGTTTGTATTTTGTTACTGTTGGTAGGTTGTGGTCTATTTCAGTTATTTTTTGAGTCCTGTTATCTTTTCTTTTTTAATGTTAAAACGGGGACTTTAACTCATAATATGTTCATCTTTTTCAGATGTATACAAACAGTTTATATAAACTCTGGGTCTGGAGAGGTATTAACAACTGACTTGTGTCAAGAACTTCTTAAAAGTGTTTTTTTATTTATTTTTGTATTTCAAAGAATTTTCTGTATTATAAGAAATATATGTAAGTAAACGATAAATTAAATTTATTACATGTATTATCTTATGTATTCGTCGTCATGGAAATGATCTTTGGTTTTTTTTAATGCACTCGTTCTTGAAAACATATCATTTTTTTACATTAATTGAAATCAGAACTTGTTACCGTGGCTACTGCATCAAGTACAACTTTCGGGAATAAATGTCCTGTTCATATTTTATTCTTGTTTGAAGACCTCATGGTGACTTAAAGATGAAGAACAGCAGTAAAAATGTTGTTCTATTGCTTAGTTTGATCATTTATCGGTAATTTTTATGAATTTCCTTTGATCTGCATTGCTTGGTATTTTCAGTATCACTGAACAGGCCGTGAGATAGAAAATAACGGGTCAGTGTCAAGACGTCACGTGCACATTGCTATGCCGTCATATTCATACGTTGAACTGATGAAGAATGCATATTAATTGTTGTAATTAAGAGTGTATCATTTACTGTGTTAAAACAGAAATTTCGGCTAATTTCAGTTTATTTTATAGTTCTACTTATCAATTTGTGAATAAGCGATAAAAGAAATACAGGACATTTTGTTTTTGATACGGACTTTATCACGGCGTATTATCGCATCAAGCCGTCGCCATAACGGGTTCACTTGATATTAGCCGTGATAAAGTCCGTATCAAAAACAAACTGTCCTATCTTCCATATGTATTTGTAGAGAGTTTGTCTCGTGTGATGTTCTCCATATCATTTCATTGTTCATATGAATTGTCTGTTACATAGATTGTCAAATTTCTCGTTGTCCATAATACTAAACGTGGATTTATAAAATGAAGTAAATTAAACAAGAGACGAACTAACATATAAACAATTAAAGGATATGGAGTAAATGTACATGAGACACATGAGACAAAGTCTATACAAACACATGGTAGAACCAAGCAAATGAACAACGCTTTTATTGTTGTTTTTCATCTTGAAGTCACAACAAGGCCTTCAACAATAAGCCGCTTTGCCCATATCTTATAGTAAGTCCAAGACGGCCCCTACCATCGGTTTGAATGTAATAAAATTTTTATAACCATCGCTGTATTGATGAACTAGTTAGCTTACTGTAGCTGGAATATGACATCAAACATAAAAATAATGAAATGTCCCTGATGGGCGTTGAATCCCGTTACGGATTATGTTTGAAATTGAGAAGTTTGTTCTTTCTCTAGCAAACGCAATTAATAAAGGTGACTTCTTTATGACGAGAAAGCACATTATATTCTATTCTCAAAATCCGTTATTGAACAGATATATCATGATAAGGAGTGGTATTTGCCAAAAATACAAGTCGCAGGGCGGTAAAAATTGCACGAGCCTGAAAGGCGAGGGAAATTTAGACCCAAGACTTATATTTTTGACAAACACCCCGACGTTCATGATGTATCTGTTTAATTACACCGAATGTCTGTATCATTAAAGCACACAGGTGATCCCGGGACAAATACCACGGTGAAGGGGTATTTGCCAAAACAAAAAAAATACAACGGCTATTAACCAATCAGGATGCAGCTTACTTAAGCATAAAACTCAGATACTAACATGAAGGAGTGACACAATCATACTAGAGAATTTTGAACTGATGCAACTTTTGTTTGCAACACAAAATTGCATGGTTTGGAAAAAAGGCAAGAAGTAAAAGCATTAGAAAAATGCTATGGACGAATGTCACGATCAATTCTGAAATGATTAAAAACTTTACTTGGTTCTGAAGACAATCATAGTTACAGCTCCTTGATTTTCTTCTTTTTATCCATAAAGTACAACTTATGTACAAAAGGCATATTAAATGTCATATGTCATCCATCTGCCCTCTGATAAATGGAGCCATGTTTCCTTGCGAGTAAACATCCAACTTTTAAGTTCACCAAATAGAAAGAAACCTTTGATAGTGTCTACAAACAACATAAACCAAGAATTTGTTGGCCACGTTTTTATGTAAATTATGGTAGTGCCAACATGACTTTATCGTTATGTTTAATGCTGTTTGTTGTTCGCTTTGACCACTTATCATTCGTGGTCAACGAAAATAAGGTATAGCCGGTAGGCTTTTTAGGGTAGAAGGTAGTTGTTGCCTCCAATTCTTGCTGTTCGAATACAAGACGTTTTTTTGCTACAATCCTTATCAATGCCAAATATTTTATGAATGCACAGTTGTCTTGATTGAGCAGTAATAATTAACAATGACGAAACTTTTGTATCATTTACGTTTTATTCAAAACAGAATCGAATGTGCATTTTTTTTATATGACAAGAGAGTTTAAAAATCAGCTCAACACTGGACTGAAGATGGTCTGTTGATGTGTTGTTTATTTTGTTTATTCTTGAGAATTTATGTTCATGTTATATATGTTCATATTTTCAATGCAAGATTTAATTTTGTAATTGTAAGAAAAATCTATTGGAATTTAAATATAACAGTAAACTTCCCGGTCACAGACGCGTTTTTATTGATATGCAGAACAAGTATTGACGTATTGTACAACCCCATATTATGTTTACCATGTTGCTATAAACACTTTTCCTTTTTTCTTTTGATTTATACACATTTTATTGTATTTTTAAACGAACAGGATAATTGATCCATTAATACCAGAATACAACAATGCATGCTACATTCCTTATGAGTTATATTGGCTACTGCTTTGGCGAGGTATTTATAAATAAACAACCAGTAACTTGCTTTACATCCCGGGGGGGGGGGCACATGGTCTGAAAATTGACGGGGGTGTTCTTCCAGTGGTTCAAAACCCTGACCCCTTTCTAGACAAATTATGACGGATTTCTATACCCCATTCTAGACAAATTTGTAAAAGTATAGAACCCTTCTTACAGAAAAGGTAAGATTTTTCTTAATATCAAGTCAATATACCAATTTAATAATCAAATAAGTTGTTAGAATGTAATAATTATCAACTTATATTTGCTAAAAGATGCTTTTATGATATTTATGTAACCAAAATCTTCTCCTTTACCCCATCATAGACAAGAAAATCTGACCCCTTTCAAGACAAGGTTAAAAAACCATACCCCTTTCTAGACAATTTAGCTCAAAATGCAACCCCGTTTGTCGGAACATACCCAGTACCACTTATATAGGCAGTGCCCCCCCCCCGGGCTTTACATCTACACTCAGTCGACCATTCTTGAAATAAATCCGATCGAAGATTTGATATGCTTCTGCAACTCTTTAATACAAAGTATATTGTCCCTGCAAAATTTACTAAGTATATGCAAAAATATCTGAGGCTAGTAAAATATTTTTGGATATATATAGATTTGGCATGGCATAACCTTATCTTTGCACAGGCATAAATATTTTAGTCTAGGCATAATTTTACTTTATTAAGGCTAGGCAGAACATTTTATTTTTTGACGATAATACCGCGCCATATACGACATAGTTTAGGGATAAGCCACTTAACTTTATAAAGTAAATTTAAATCCTATTATTGACATTTAGGTTGACTAAAACCCTACTAATTACAAGATTACAAGACTGCTATTGACCAGAGATTACGCATGTACATGTTTTAAATGTTCAATACCGTTTAACAAGTATACATTTCACAAAGACCAGACCGAGGTCATTGAACCAAATGAGCTAGAATTACAAACTCGTCTTCAATAAAATAAATGGTTGGATAATCTTTACAAATCGATTGAAGTATTATTGTATAAATGGCATGTATACTTTACATCAAAAAGCAACCCTCAAGTTGTAACACAATTAGATTGCTTATAAATTAAAATATGTGTTTATGTTGTTGCCACATACATCTGACAACGTAACTTAGGAACAACCACAGCAAACCCGCCGTTTCTAAAATAAAAGTTGTATTTCATGTGCAAATCGATTTGATGACAAATTTGATAAAGTACAGCTCGAATATTTGCTTTTTTTCCTTTTGTTAATCATTTGCGGTTTAAAAAATATAAAAAGAAATATGTATTGCAATTCGATGTCAGGTCACTATTGGTTGTTTTTGCGTGCGTTTTTTTGTACTCTTTTTGTGATGATAACATGGTTTCTGGTTTTCTTAAAGCTTAACTACGCTTTTAAAATGACAATTGTAAAACAACTAGATTCCGGTAAACCTTGTTATGTATAGATTAGTAATATGCAAGTTCCCCTCCTTTATCAAACTTTCCGGTTGTATATAATGCGTATTTCCTGGATTTAAAATCAAATACGTAAATTTGAAAAATGCAACAGAAAAAATTAAAGATGTTAACACCTAAATCGAAATGTCTTCAAAGTGAGAACACCATCACACGATAAAATCTCAAAAAATTATTGATGGTCGTCTTAATCATGTGTTACGTTATTATTTTCTATATATACATTTCAGCCTTAAATCATTTAAAGAGTAAAGGTTTTACTACTAGTATAGATATAAAGGACAGTCATCAAATGCATATATAGGAATATACGACACTTACATGTGTAAAAAATTTATTGATGTGTAATGGTTTTATTACATGTTCATAAACTCCGAGAATCACAGGGGCTCTGGCAGGAGTGAGACCGGGTGTGGCCTCTTGTTTTGAAAGTCTCACTCGTCATGTGAGAAATGATATAATTTTAAAGCCTGTAAAAATCAAGGCTTAAACAATATGTACATATATAGGACATGTTCCCTTGTTTGGGTATGCATTAGTTTGATATACGGTACATTCGGTATTTAGTTATTTATAAGTATAGCATAGATGCGTTTTTCTTTTTTGCTGTAGTCTGTTAACTTTCACTTGATGTTTGAGCTACATAGCTCTGCGTATGATGCTATCAATATGTATGCTTTAGTTTCTTTGCTTTTGTAGTTGTACTAGAAGTTCAAAGTACTATTTGGAAATTTTCACTGCTGGGGTTGTACGTTGCTACAACAGTGTCGGTGAAAACAAATTCAAACGTGACAAAGAAGTGATAGAGTTCATTTACCATGAATAGCATAAAAGCACAAAATACGTGGGATAAGATGTGAAAAACGACATAGCCTATTGTCAATAATTAGGGTATTGAATATGTTTTGAACTTGAAAATATTTCAATGCAATACTTATCAAAAAGTTTTTGTTGGGGATTTTTTTCAAATCTATTTAAAAATGAGGAAGCTTTCAATGAAACCAAATAACTAGCATTCATGTCATGGTGTAATTTTAACCAGGTATAATTTGATTTAAAACTTTAAAGAATAAGTAAAAAAGAAAATGTTATAATTTAAAAATCTAAACAGACAATTGGGACACTAACTTTGACCATATTGCACGAGGGGTAAATGCTCAACTTGTCGTGAAGTGTAAATCCGAGCTGAGTGGAGGAAGATATGTAAAAATAATCAATATACTGTTTATTTGCACTGGTTTTGCCTCATGTATTTTTACTCAATATTCATTCATTTGTGTAAAAATTACTCACAATCTTCATAAAATAAACTTAATATTTGTTCATCTTTACCTTTTTCGCTAAAAAATCAGAGATGTGTGAAATTTGTGAACTATAGATTCTCGGATTTTTTATGAAATAGTAATAAAAATAAACTGTTTCCTTGTTCCTTTCTAATTTGAAATTTGTTTTCTGTGTTCTCGTTTTGGCCATGTCTTTGGACTTAGATTTTTGTGAATTTCACTCCTTTGTTCCTTCGGTATTCTACTGCCGTTGTTTTTGAAACCAACACAATTTTCACGTCATAGAATAGAACATATACGAGACAAATATAAACAAACACAGGACAAACCGCCAGTAAAAGCCAGAATATATTGGTGCTGTTCCTCATCTCGAAGTCACATATACGTGTCGATACTGTTTGAAAACATTGACTGTCTAAATGATTTATCAATGCAACTTATAGGATAGTCTCTCTCTCTCTCTCTCTCTCTCCACCTTTTGTCTAATATAGATGTTTTGCGCATTTAGGTTTCACAGGCATCAGTAATTCAGTACACCAGTAGTTCATGTTCTCTCGGCTCTTTTGGTGCTCTAGCTTATCTTGACTTTATAATACAGATAAATTACAACAAACCGAAGTTACTGTAAATTTTGTGCCTGCATATGCGCAATTCGACAACTTATTTCTCTTCAGTGCAGATAAAATCAAAACATTTGGAAATCTATAAACCGACTGATAAAGTAAAGCCAAAATCAGCGAAGGACACGGCATTGTGAGAGGGAGATACTCCTTAGTTTTGAACAAAATTTTGTTAAATTTGGATATTGTAAGATTCCAAATAAAATCGGTTTTCGGGACAGCACCGAAGTACTGGCTACTGGGTTGATGAGTTACCTCGAGGACTAACAGTCCACCAGCTGAGGCATCGGCCCAGTTAAGTTGCAGCAACCTCGGTTTTATTATATTTCATCAAATTATTTTAAAATATTCAAGAGAGATCGTACAAAACGGTCTTTATAGAAAAGATAAAAGTTACTGCAATTTCAGTATTTTGATATTTTATCAAATTCATTTTAAGTTTCAATAGAAATCGTATAAGTAGGTCGATACACACCATGGATAAATGACAAAACTAAATAACATTCACCGATTACAACACATAATAGAAAGATTTCAACACAGTGATCCATTGCCACTGTGTGAAGAACAGTCACAACAGAAGAGTACGTACAACAAATGTCCCAACCGAACAAACTTCACTTAACTGATATTTTGATATAGGAACTCAAACCCCATCTGTATTTCTCAAAAGGAAGGCAGACGCACTGGTGTCGAATAGATGGCTAAATTTCCTGCCTCTACCCATTTCTACTATTTTCAAGTGGCAATCAAAACTCGTTGCCCTGGCTGTCCCTTCCACCTTTATTTCTTTCTACTTTTACTTACATCTTTTTAATTTACTAAGTCTAGTCCTGATATAGCACAAATATTGCTCACTGGACTTTAAACTCGAATTAATCCATAAATCAGAACTCAATACGGTCCAGTCAAGTTCCAACGAGTCATATTGATATAATAGGTCACGTTGCCACAGAAGCTTTTCCCGAATTGGAACAATTTAATATCTGTGGACTTTATGTGCATGTTTATATTGTATTTTTTGTCTTTTATATATTAAACAAATATTTTATTTTGACAGTATTAATTACAAAATAAAACCAAGTAAATAGTAAGAAATATAAAAATATGTGTAAATTACATACAAAGATTGTTTATCCTGGACAAAGGTATCCTCTTTAACACAAACAGTCCTTTATTTTAAATTTCTCTTATTTGTATTGTCTATTTATATACAATATATTTTGACTAAAATAAATCCCAAAATCGCTTGAAAGAGAGAATATGAAAATTGTACATAAGAAAATTTGAATGAAATGTATATATCACAGCTGAAAACGTTGATTTCTGCCAAACTCTCCACCAATCACATGCTGCAGTTTCTAAAGGATTGTTGTGCTGAAAAGAGAAAAAAAAAAATATATTTAGTGTCAACTGGCAACATATTTGTAGAATCCTTAGAACTGTTATTCACCAGAGCACTCCCCAAGAAGGATTCTGTAGACAGACTGGAAACTGGTCGTTTCTCTATATCTGTTTCGTTAAAGTACATCGGCAAACGAATATCGAGCAGAAGAAGTAACAGGCGAAATTCCAAAATCAAAAATGAGGGGGGGGGGGTCAAAAATTAAAAACAAATACGGCGATTCATATCCAACACGAATTGAGACAGCATGACAGAGACATATACAAAAATGAACAAGAATGCTACAAGACTAAAGCATTAGGTGTGTGAACCCCCTACAAACCTTCAAGTATCATCAGTTTCTCCGGAAAGGCAAGTATGACCAGCTTCACGCAAGGCATCCGTCACACAACCCGCTAGAATATCGTTTGGTGGATCACTTTCTTACCCTTGGATAGAACCAATTCAAAATCCATTGTAAGTACCCTCAAGTGTTTTTTTTTTTTTTTTTTTTTTTTTTTTTTTTTTTTTTTTTTTGTACTTCAACTACTTTCATCACTATTGTTTCAATGGGGAATTAATTTTCATGTTTACAACCAATGCAGTTTTTACCAAACTTACATGGGCTTGTCGTACAGTTAAAAAAATCTTTCAAATTTTGTCCTGACTTGAAGTTTCTGAACTAGTTAACATTCACTATTTTACTATAAGATGTATACCATAACGCATACATCAGCATTATAGCCTTCATTATAACTTAACAAAGCCAATGTATAGGTGGGCTCTGAAGCAAAACACTGTAAAGAATACCTGTTATTAAAATTTAAGGTTGATCACACAAGCTTAATAAAGTTACCAAGGTTACTATCTCCTTATCACTATTACCCACAACAAACCCATAAGTAGATTTATTGTGTTGTTAAACATTGTTTAACTTAAATTTCACAATGGCATGCAAACAAAAATTTATTTTACAAACGATAAATAATTTAATGTAGTTTGTAATTTACTATATCGGTCAATCAATAGATATGGTTACTTTAATGTTCAATATCCATTACTTATCTAAAATATTTCAGAAAATTGCGAAATCTAGTACATAGACTACGGGTAGTAGATAAAATTTCTTTTGACATATTTTCTATCATATTTACTCGTACAGCCATTCGGTTTCATTGTTATGTTCCGTTTACAAGGTTGAATTCTGATGGACACGTGAAACTGAACAACGGCAGTAGAGTACCGAAGGAACAAAGCACAAGATTACATAAATCAAAGCCCAGAGACCAGACAAAAGCAAGAACATAAGAAGACGAAAGACCAAATACACTGCATACCCAAAAACAAACAATCACTACAAATACAACACAAAAAACAAAAGCACTAACAGTGTTAACTCTCAGGAAACAGAGTGACATCAGGTGCTCCGGAAGGATAAGAAGGTGGGAGATCATAATAAAAACAGAACAATGAAATCGAATTGTATATAGTAAAAGTGGTAAGGAACTGATAACGTATGGAAAGAAATACTTATTATTCTATATGAAATATCTAGGAGGGTTTATACGATCTATTAATTCCGAAATTATAATTGATTCATTTCTATAGATGGCCATTTGGCGGCAACTTTTTATTTTGTATTTTGGGATTTTCACAAACCTATTAATTTAGGACGGCCTTATTTGATATCAAACTTGATCTTGGTCACACACACACACACACACACACACACACACACA